>CATQFL010000014.1:0-58900 GCA_956483635.1 Panzeria rudis | reverse complement strand
AATACATTTTAGGGGTAGATTGTAAATTGTGTAACTGTGAACCTATACTAGACTCATTTGTGTGGCAAGCATCAAACGAGCCTGGAGGCTTTTTGCGTGTTGTAAAAGAATGGCTTTCGTTACTCTTAAAATGTACATTTTTGTTAGGTGTACGCAATGCTTCTAATTCCAAATGTTCACTATTCTCTTCTTTGACTACTTCATTTACAGCTCTTTGTCGTTGCCTAGATTCTTTGATGAGTTTCTCAGCCCGTTTGCATTCTCTCTTAAGGTCAGCTATTGTGTTGATAGTTGCTGCGAAAATAAGGCTTGCAATATTACTGCGTAAGTTACCTCGAATGATTTGCACTAGCTTATGTTCAGGTATTTTCTTGCGTAATCTAAACGTTAGGTTGTGAACCTCGGAATAAAATTCCTCAAATGATTGTCCTGGCTGTTGCTTATAATCTATTATTTCTCCAATTATATCATAATCGGAGTCTGCAGATTTAAACTGATTCAATAGTTCTCGTTTAAGCTCGAAATAACTAAAGTCTTCGTCCTCAGCATTATCTTCTAAGACTTGCCAATACCATTTTGCAGCATTCCCAGAGACTAGACAATGAAAATCACTAAACAGCTGGTCAAACGAAATATTATATTGTTCTCGCATTTTTTCGATACGAAATATAAAACTTTCTACCGTCATTTCTCGTCCACTACCATCAAATTTAATATGCCACTTGTCAAGGTCAATCGATTTTCGAACCTCTATTTCCTTTTGTTTGTAACTGACACTAACACCTACATTGCGATCTATGTCATTGTTATCTCTTATACTACTATGACTTTGATGACTTCGGTTTCCCTGAGTGTGGGATAGACTTTCGATAGGTGGCTTCTGCTGTTCATTACCGTAGCAATCTCTTACTGTTTGTCTTTGATCGCCTCCTGTTTCTCTATCCGGAGTAGAGCTTGACCCTGGCCCTGCAATAGCGCTTGCATTTGTAGACGATTCTACTTCGGCGACACGACTACTAAGTGAAGCCACTTCACCCCGAACTTGCTTGAGCTCAGTTAAGCAGTTATTCATCATTTGACTTTGTTGAAACATCATTTCCATGAGCTGACCTAGCTGATCGTTTGGCAAGTTATTTTGAGGGTGGTCAACGCTTTGCTTACTACCAGTTGGCAAATCCTCACCACTTTCCCTTTCCTGCGACATTTCTACTAGTCCTGTCAAATTTTCAAGTTTTCGCGAAAAACTAATAGAATTGTCAGTAGAATTTACTACGTATTCGTCCGTTACTCTGACTGATGTATGAACTCCAACCTCGCCTGTCCTTGCAAAAATTATGTTAGCACACCTATTAAAATAATCTGTAGGTAGAAAGTCTACGGGACGCTCAACTCCAGTATCTATTTGCGTAAATATAGAACCAACAACTTGCGATTCCAGCGCTCGTGTGACGCTACGAGTAATTCGTCTATCACCAGAAAATACAGACTTGATAGGATGACCTTTCCCTTTTCCGAAACTATCCATTAACTATTTTCCTTAACTCTAAATATTTCTACTTTTTTAAGTACAGCAAAAAAAAAACAAAAAAGAATTGATTGTGTTTTATGTATTTTAAATTATACTGTCGATGATTTAAGGTGTTGCGTGTGTGAGATTTTTGAATTTCACTCACTCATGCGGTCAGAAAAATTGTATAACCCCCCCGCAATATACTACTACGTCATGAAACGAGTACATCATGCAATCCACATTTTAAAAGATTGACACGGCTACCCATTTCCAGCCCCCCTTGATCCGCAAACACACTCTATTAAAGCTGAGCAATAGGGTTGTCTAGGATTAACACGTATGTAGATTAAATCAAAGTAATTACTTTTATTTAATCTATGTGATGACCACCGAAGTTTAATCACTATGATTATAGACTGGATGCCATCAACTATATTTATTGAGTTTCAACTAAAAAACTTCTGGAAGTAAGTAAATAAAAAACCCAAAAATAAAACACATATTTAAAATTAACACTAAGGTATCCTTCGTTGGGCGCCATATGTTATGGTTACTTTTCCTATAAGGTAAATGGTGTGTTTTTCACAGATGAAATTTTGACACGGTGGCTTTATCCGGCTACTCGTCATACTTGAGTGAGTTCTTATCACTGACAAACACACAGTACCATAAACATAAAAATCTCTCGTGTCTAAAGAAAAAAAAAATACAGTAAAAAAAAATCTCGATATCTGTAATGATACCATCATGATCAAAATAAATATGTGGATCTATAAGTCATATCCAAAGGTCCCCGTGTCCCTATCGTCCACAAGTCCGTCAGTCAAATGGCCAGAGCCTCCCACCCCTTCTGTAACTCGGCGAGTACACAGCCTTTGTATTGCTTCTGGCTCTAATACATTCGAAACAATACCCATAATCTACTTTATTTCATGCAATTTTTTTTCACCCCATGTCCATTCCGTCCATACAATTTTTCTTAACGCGTAGAAGGCAACATCCACCCACACCCACAACACCTCACATCGACAAAGAAACTATTTATCCCGACATGGTCTCTAAGGTCCCGTCAGAAAGAAATTAAGTATTACCACTTGTGCTCTTAATGCCACAATCACAATATTACGTTCATACACATTTAAAAATTGTAAAAGAAATTATAGATGTATATGTATTGAATTTTTTTTTTTATTATTTTTAATCCATAAATTTTTATATACTATTCTTATTGCTATTTGGTGTCTTCTAACATTAATAATACCAATTATCTGATTGATTTACATAGAAGAGTGTAAACGTCATTATTAGTTAAGAATAAAACGTCAATTATACATCCCTTTTTCAGTTTATTTTCTCGACTTACCAACTTCCAGTCAACTACCAAATCTCTTATACTACTATATTAAAAAAATTTTTCCTTTTTTAATTTTTATATTTTATATTCTCTCTTTTTTTTTTGTTTATTTTGTATTCTCTTTTTTTTCAAACTTCTCTTATTATTATTATTATTAGTTACGTTTGCACTCTTCTTTACAAAAGCGATATGTATAATTAATAATCATTATAAATCTTTTCATTCTCCTTTCTTATTTATAAACTCCTTTTTTTATTTTTATTTTCATAAATTCAGCATATAAATATGTATTTTATACTTCTCTTTTTCTTAAAAATATATATTTGTACTTCACATAACTCTAATATAATATATCTATATATATTTAGGTTAAGTCTCTTTTTTTTACATATGAACACTTTTTAAACTTTATGTTTCGAATCGTTTGTAGCTATGTATATATTTTAGTTTTTGTAATATGTTTTAGGTTTGCAGCTTAACGTTGATTTTCCTTTTGTTGTTTTTGCATTCTGCTTTATTTATTTATTGATTCCTTTGCTATACTTCTGATCCAGCCTTTTTTTTATTAAATAGATCATCTACGTTATCTTCACTTGCTAATTTCTTTTTTTTTCTATATATGATTTTTTTTATATATATTTTTTTTACATTGACGTATGTATAAACATACATATGTATATAGATATAGGCACATAGGAGTTTTTTTATAACTAGTACTTTTTTTGTAATTAGTGTGTAAATATGGTTTTATTATTGCATATGTTTTTATGAACAGTAAGTCTGCTTCATGTAACATTAATAACATTGGTAAGAACTTATACACTTGTTTTTGGTTTTTACAAGCAATCATTAACGTTTTTTTTATGTATAAGTTCACGCTATCATTTTCTTTTTTTTTCAATGTTTAAGTTTATGTATAGTTCCGTATAAAGATCATATCTTTTGAACAATATTTTTATTTTATTTTAGGTGGGTTGCGTCACCTTGCTTTCGATCCGACTGAACCTCAAAAAACCAAATCCCCAAGAAAAAAAACGTGTTCAATCAATTCTCATTTTTTTTCTTCTTCTCTCACCTTCGTTAAAAAAAATGCTTTTTTTTTATTTTTATTTTTGTGAACAGTAATTCTCAGAGCTGAAACCAACGTACATTTTTTTTCAGAGATGCAATTAGTAATCCTAACCGTAACAATATATATATATCTATATATATATATATATATATATATATATATATATATATATATATATATATATATATATATATATATATATATATATATATATATATATATATATATATATATATATATATATATATATATATATATATATATATATATATATATATATATATATATAATATATATATATATATATATATATATATATATATATATATATATATATATATATAATATATATATATATATATATATATATATATATATATATATATATATATATATATATATATATATATTATATATATATATATATATATATATATATATATATATATATATATATATATATATATATATATATATATATATATATATATATATATATAATATATATATATATATATATATATATATATATATATATATATATAATATATATATAATATATATATATATATATATATATATATATATATATATATATATATATATAATGGGTGATTTTATAAGAACTATCGGAAAGTAAAAAAAAAAACACATAAAATTCAGAAAAATGCATGAAATGTTTATTTGGATCGATAGTTGGGTCGATATAATTTAATGTTTGAAGATTATTTCATGCAAATGTTGGCCGCTGCTGCGCCTCAAATGGTCCATCCGCTTAGTCCAATTTTGGCATACTCTTTCCAACATTTCGGCCGGTATCTCACGAATAATGTTAGCAATGTTGGCTTCCAGTGCGTCAATCGAAGCGGGCTTGTCGCTATAGACATTAGCCTTAGCATAGCCCCACAAAAAATAGTCTATATATATATATATATATATATATATATATATATATATATATATATATATATATATATATATATATATATATATATATATATATATATATATATATATATATATATATATATATATTGTTACGTTTTTAGTCCTTTACATAAAAACGGTTTTATTATTTTCACAGGATTCGTTGAATTGCAATAAAATAAAACACGGATATTTATTTTACAAATAAATTCTCAGTAACACTTTATTTATTACTTTAAAAACACGTACAACTAACGCGATGTACACACTAACTATATTTGGCGATGTTTACTCGTCTACGTTTAAAAATACACTTATCATGTCGTCTGGCAGCCTCCCCTTATATAGTCAATTATAAAACCTTCTGGTAACTTCGCTAACTTTCTGGAATGTAGTTGTCTCTTTTTATCTTTAAGTATACAGCATGATCATTTGATCTTGCTATAGTGTAGTGTATGTGCGTGTGTAGGTGCATGAGATTATTCTTCTGTTTGTTTATCTTCGCACACACACATACTCTAATGTTTGCAACTTAAACAAATTATGCTGTTATCAAGTTTACATCTCTTGCAGCTGATGTTGTTTAAGTATAATGTAGCTGTTTGTAATTGCAATTAAGCAGTCTCGAATAATCTTATAGGTTCTAGCTACCGTTTCCTGAAGATTCCGGAAACTTCCATTTTCCGTTATTTTAAATTCTATTGGCAGTTGTCGAGTGATGCCAAGTTTAATTGTGGTACTTGGCTGCCAGGTTTTGATTTTATTACAGTGATTTAGGGGTATAAAGCAGATAATGATCGGGTTGTCAGTTTGTGCCGTTACATTTGAATCTGCATTTTCATTTCGTAACACTGCCGCCCACTTAAGCCTGTTCGTCCCGAATAGGCACACAATCACCTTTTCCATAGTGCGCCAGTCGTTCAAGGTGTACGATTTTCATTTTGGACCTTGGGCTGTTGTACTTCTGTATCCTATAGACGACATCGTTCAACCTTTTAATAACCTTATACGGTCCATCCCAATGAGTCTGCAATTTTGGAGACAATCCCTTCTTTCGTTGTGGGTTGTAAAGTAGAACCAATTGACCCTCATTGAATCTCTCAGAATTTGCGGCTCGGTCATATCTAGCCTTCATCTTGTCACTGGCCATTCTAATTCGGTTGCGTACAAATTCATGTAGCTCATTTAAATTTTCTTGCTCTTGGGAAGAGCTGGTGCCTTCTTCACTTGTTGGTGTAGGCTTAACGCCAAATTCCAAATCACCAGGCAATTTTAATTCCGTCCCGAAGACAATTTTAGCAGGTGTTCGTGATGTTGAGTCATGTACAGCTGACCTATATGCCAACAAAAATTTGGGAATGTGCTCGTCCCAGTCCCTTTGATGCGCGCTTACCACTTTTCGCAGGTACTGCTCTAGAGTACGATTAAATCTTTCTACCATGCCATCGGACTGTGGGTGCAGCGGCGTCGTTCTTGTTTTCTTTATCCCATACAATTCGCACATTTCACGGAATATAGCAGACTCGAAGTTTCTACCTTGGTCAGAATGTAATTCTATTGGAACACCATAGCGACATACCCAGTTGTTGACAAATACATTCACAACTGTCCTTGCTTCTTGATTGGGTATGGCATATACTTCTGGCCATTTACTAAAATAGTCCATCACCACAAGAACAAAGCGATTCCCGGCGTCGCTGGCGGGAAAAGGACCTGCTACATCCATTGCTATCCGCTCAAATGGTGCACCTGAGTTGTATTGTTGCAGCTGTCCTCGACTTTTTCTTGCTGGTCCTTTTGCTGCGATGCACTGTGGGCAGTTTGCTATCCAGTCGGCTACGGCTTGTTGACACCCAACCCAATAAAAACGCTGTTTTAGCTTCTCCAACGTTTTTGTCACTCCCAGATGACCGCCACTAGGACCATTGTGGAACTCGTGCAAAACCTTATTCACCTTGGAGGATGGCACAACTATTAGGTTGGAAGCCATTTTACCATCTGCACTTTCCCATACGCGGTACAAGCACCCGTTTATCAGCTTCAGGCTATTCCACTGAGCCCAATAAGATTTCACAAGTGGGCTTTCAGCTGATATTACATTGCGAGCAGGTCTTCTATTTTCCTCTTTGGCTGCTATAATTGTCGCCAATATGGTGTCGTTTCTCTGTGCCGCTGACCAGTCCTCATCGGAATCGATGTGCGTTAGCCGAACATCAATAACGCATTCCTTCTTTTCGGCCTTAACACAATGTCTGCACTCCAAGCTGCAGGGCCGTCGTGATAAAGCATCTGCATTGTTATGCTTTACACCTCTTCTATGCTCGATGCTGAAGTCGTAGCTTTGAAGACGTTCAATCCAGCGCGCTAGCTGCCCTTTAGGATTTTTAAACTGCAACAGCCATCTCAATGCAGAATGGTCGGTCCTCAGCGTAAAGTGTTGGCCATACAGGTACTTATGGTAGTGTTTTATGCACTCCAACACTGCCAAAAGCTCACGTCGTGTCACGCAGTAGTTTCTCTCAGGCTTTGAGAGTATACGGCTATAATAGCCTATCACTTTTTCTGTGCCATTGACAACTTGCGACAACACACCTCCTATGCCATAGCCGCTTGCATCGGTATCAAGCAAAAATTTTTCTCCAGCTATGGGGTAGGCTAGTACTGGTGACGTACTCAGTAAATCCTTTAGTGTCTGGAACGCATTCTCCTGCTGTTCGCCCCAGTGATACGGCCTCGACTTCTTGGTCAGCTCATGAAGGCTTGCAGCGACGTTGGCAAAATTTGGTACAAAGCGTCTGTAGTAGGTACAAAGGCCCAGAAAGCTGCGCAGTTCATGAAGATTTTTCGGACAAGGCCAGTCCTTTACTGCTCGTATTTTATCTTCATCCGTTGAGATTCTGTCTGCCGTAACTCGATGGCCCAAATACTTTACTTCTTTGTGGAACAATGCACATTTCTTCACGCTAAGTTTTAAGCCCGCTGATGATATGCGTTGAAGAACTTCTGCCAAATTTTTGAGGTGCTCATCAAAAGTCTTTCCCATCACGACGATGTCATCAAGGTACACCAAACAAGTCTTCCAGTGAAGTCCCTTCAGCACTCGTTCCATTAGGCGTTCAAAAGTAGCTGGAGCATTGCAGAGCCCGAATGGCATAACTTTAAACTGTCATAATCCATCGCTCGCGCTAAAAGCAGTTTTCTCCTTATCTTTCTCTGCAATCTCCACCTGCCAATATCCGCTTTGTAGGTCCAACGTGGAGAACCATTTCGTTCCAGCCAGCGTGTCTAAAGTGTCGTCAATTCTTGGTAGCAGATAACTGTCCTTCTTAGTAACGTCATTGAGCTTTCTGTAGTCTACGCAGAATCTCGTACTGCCATCCTTCTTTTTGACTAAGACCACGGGCGAACTCCAAGGACTTGAAGATGGCTCGATTACACCATTCCGCTCCATTTCATGGACGAGTTCTTTTACCTCATTCCGTTTTGCTAGGGGTACACTTTTGGGTGGCTGTTTGATCGGCCTCGCTTCGCCTGTATTTATTTCATTATTTCACTATTGCCGTTCTCCCTTGGCTTTGATCCTTCAAGGCGAAGACGCTGGTGTGCCTTTTTAGCAGCTGTTTAGCTTTATTTCTATCAGGAGCTGCTAATCCTGCTACCCATTTCCCCACGTGTTCTTCAAATTGTTCACGTTCTTTTGTGGACATATTGGCTGGTTCTGGCTTTCTCTCGCAGTTTATTATTGCCTCTGGTGGAGTACATTGGCCTATAGCAGAATTTCCGTTGACGACTTTTTCGTTGCCTGATAAATTAAGTACTCTTATAGGGATCTTTCCTCCTTTGCAAGTTTTTACGAGGGCTTTTGCTGTTAATAGCTCGCTCTTAATTTCTGTTGGTTCTATTACCCACAACCGATTGTCCTCACAATCTCCCTCCATGCGTGCCCATATTACTGATTCAGACTGCGGTGGTATCGTCTGGTTTTCAATAGCAACTAGTTTCCTTACGTGCGTTTGATTGTCATATCCAACATCAAGCGGTATTTCAACATTACGCCAAATCATCACTTGTTGCCCCATATGCAGGTTGATGCCATGGTTTATCATAAAATCGGCTCCTCGTCAACAATATCGGCAATGATAAACACATGTTTCACGCTTATATTGGCTATAGTCACCTTCGCTTCAGTCTTACCGTAGACAGTGGCAGGCTCCCCAGTTGCTGTACGTAGTCTTATATTCCTTAAAGGTTCACACTTCCCCTTCACTATATCGGGCCTGATTATTGACTGCGACGCTCCTGTATCTATGGTGAAGATGTGCTTTTCGCCGTTGATGTATCCACATGCAGTAAGGTTGCTATTTTTCTGCTGCATTACTGATATGGAGATTGTGGGGCCGTCGTTTGTGGGAGCTAGCTGTTGCCCCTTAGTGCTAGCTCGTTTTAGTTTAACGGGGAATCTTGTGTTGTTTGTTGGTTCACCCGTTTACTATTCCTTGGTGGCGAAACAGATCTGGCTCTTTTTCTTGGCGCCTTGCAGTTGCGCTGGAAGTGGCCAACTTTGCCGCAGTTATAGCACTTAGCTTTTACTTTGCCGTCCTTCTCCGCCAATGCTTGTCTCACTGCCTCCTTGATGCTAGAGACTAGATCACTCTCATTTTCGGCAATGACCTCCACGTTCCGCATCTTGGCAAATTTTTGTTTTTGGCAAATTTTTGTTTTTGGCGTTTTTTTCACTTTTTGACGATACTTTTAGTCTTAGCGATTTATTTTAGTTGTTGCGATTTTTTCAGTTTTTTCGGTTTTGGCGATTTTTTTCGGTTTTTGGTGATATTTTTAGTTTTAGGGATTTTTTTGGTTATGCCACTTTTTTTGGTTCCGGCAATTTTTTTAGTTTTTTGGAAATTTTTGGATTTTTGAAATTTGTTGTTGTTTTTTGTCAATATTTTAGTTTTGGAGATTTTTTTTGTTTTGGCGTTTTTTGTTTTGTTTTAAAGGTTTTTTGCTTTTTAACAATCAGGTATGTGATGAAAAACGATTTAGACGCAAAAACGATTTGAAAGCGATAATTTTCAAATTTTGTTTTTAATTGTTTTTTCAACAATTTTTGATAAATTTCTCTTCACAGTTCCATTGCATTGCTTATATTTTATCTTCTAGTGAGCTTTTTAAATAGTTTGAGATTGGTTCAAAACTAACTGAAAATATTGGTCGGAATTCATCACACCTTTTCAAAACAATCGTATTGAAATAGTTTTGAAAACGAACGTTTTCCATCACATACCTGAATATTTTTAGTTTCAGCGATTTATTTTAGTTTTGGCGTTTTTTTGGTTTTTGGCGATTTTTTTTAGTTTCGGAAAGTTTTTTTCATTTTTGTCGATTTTTTGATTATATTTTTAGTTTAAGCTTTTTTTATGCTGTAGCGCTTTTTTCGCTTTGACGAATTCTTTTGGTTTTCGGCGTTTTTTTAGTTTTTTGACGATCTTTTTAGTTTTGGTGATATTTTGCGTTTTAGCGATTTTTTTAATTTTGGTGTTTTTTAAGCGCTTTTTTCATTTAAACGTTTTTTTTCATTTTAACATATTGAATTTTTTTAGTTTTAGTTTTTTTTAAATTTCAAGATTTTAGCTCTTACGGTTTCCAAGATACAGCAAATTGTCTAAATTACATTAAATGATAGAATACCGTTTAATTTTTATTATTTTAAATATCGGTGTTAATTAGTGTAGTCTATTCTACAGACTACACCAATTAACACTAACTTTGAAAATTTTAGGTGTCTATATATGTATGTGTCTGCATATTACATTAGTATTTCAACATTTTTCGTTGCTCGCTTTAGAACACCCTTTAATTTTTAACTTTCATATTTTTTGTAGCGGCCAAAGTTTTACACATTCTGTGAAAATTTCAGGTCCGTAGCTCTTACGGTTCCCGAGAAAACAGCCTGTGACAGACAGAGAGACAGACGGACAGCGTAATAGGCAATTCACACTACCGTGCTTATGGCCATTTTAAGTGTTTACAAGCCAAACACGTTAATTTTTAGATGTTTTCCCATATAATCAATTGTCAAAAAATTTATGTGTTTCAAAATTAAACTCTTTCAAAAACCAGTAAAAGGCAGGGTTCTAAGTACTTCTTGATGTATGTCCAGTCGATTTTTTGATTTTAGTGCTTATTGAACACAGTTTGTAATGGCAGCAAAATATGGAAACAAAGTCGAAATTAAAAAGGTTGTAGCATTTCTATAACAACAAGCAGCGTATTCTGAAAATTATGATTTGTGTTGGCTTAAAAGTATTAAAAACCTCGTTTTTTGTTCAAGTTTTCAATTCAAATGGAAAAATGTACATACACATTTTAAATTCTAATTAATAACTTCGCAAAATTATTAATATTTCGGACACAAAAAAATTTTTTTGTTGCCGGTTTGCTACCACCTTTTATGAATTCATCATGCAAACAGAAAGTTTATAAAATTGTAGTCTGAACAACTTTGTTTAGTTTCTTAAAATATTTGCCGAAACACGTAGACACTGCTATAGTGAATATAGTATAACGAAAACAATAGGCCTTTTACACTTTTGGTGTACGGAACCCTAATAAAAAACATGAACATAAACAGTTATTTACAGACACTACACATGACCATAGAGTAGGTCGTATCATGATACTAAAAGATATATGCAACTTTTTAAAATCATTCTCTCATATAATTTCTAAAGATAAAGTTAACCTTATTAAAGGCTCATTTAGCCGACCGCAACGTTGATGTAGTGGCATGAGCTGATCGTTTCTGTCTCATAGCTTTTCAATGTGACAGAAACGATCAGCACATGCAACTACATCAACGTTACGGTCGGCTAAATGAGCCTTAACATTCAAGCACAAATGTAGTGAGATTCTGTAACTTTTAACAATAACAACAGTTGTTATATTGTCAACTTCTTAAATTGTTTTCACTAACGATTTTAAGATTTTGTAACTTTTTGTTAATAATCTTGTTTAAATCTGACATCATGTGGCATCCCTGTTGAAATAAACAAAAAGCGCAAAGAGGAATATAACAAAAACAAATTAATTTGTAATTGCCAAACATTGAACAGAAATTTTTGTTTCTTTAGTCTGCTTTTACACACATCAGTTTTTCTTGAAGCAACTTTTATTTTATAGTGAGAAAGAGCGAAAGAGGAATACATGAAATATATTCTTCTCTCGCTCTTTCTCACAAGAAAATAAAAGTTGCTTCAAGAAAACTGATGTGTGTAAAAGCAGACTTAGTTTCGTTATTTTTGTGAAATAATTGTTAAATTAAATGTTTAAATAATACAAATATGGTTATTTAAACGTACATGTTTTATATATTTGTGTATTTTTGTAGAAAATTAACTTTAATTGTTGACGTAAAGTACGTGCTACGGCTGAACAGCTGACTCGTCTATTCATTAACAACATAAAAATTATTGTCGTTAGTTAAACAACAGCAAATATTTTTAAAAATGTTACAGAGTAGCAAAATCGACAATTTTCTTGTTAAATTTCTGAACAATGACAACCATTGTTAAAATTGAATAGAAAATCGCACTGCTGGAGTATGTAAACAACTTGAAATAATAAAACATAATCATGTTGAACAGTTTGAGGTCAGATGAAAACAAAACATGTGGTCCGGACACGTGTAAATGCTTCTATCATAAACAGAAAAACAAAAAAGCTAAAGATGAAGCTAGAAACATAATCAAATTTAATTAAATGTAAAAATTGTATTTTTAATAACCACTAATTTAATAAACAGTATATACAATAACTTTATAATCATATTTTGTAGTTAAACAAAACTGTATGCCTATCAGCTTCATTACAAAGTTGTAAAAAAAACATGCCACATGCACAAGTAATTTGTTTTCTATTTATGAACTACTCTTCTTAATAATCATCTTTATCAATTTTATTACAATGTTGCAAAGAACATTTCTATTTTTCTTTAACAAATTTGCATAGAAACTTTATGTATTTCTATTTTAATTAAACATTTTTACTTAAAACAAAACTATTTTTCACATAAATTTTTTCTTAACGATTAATAAAACTGCATTAAAAATTATATAAATACTCTACTTCACATAAACAAAACCACAAACCTGTTGCTATTTATTTAATTTTATTTTGTATTAGGGGCTCACATACGAACCAATAACATTAACATAAACACAAGCTACGAGCACGTTGTTGATGTTCGCAGTTGACACCAACAACAACCAACGATCACGCCCCACGAACATCGGCCACGGACCACGACTCACGCCGGATCGCAGATATTGCTCACAAACAGTGTTGCCAGAAAAGTTTTGCCTCATGTCATCAATTTAAACAATGATGTCCCCAAAAATCCCCATTTCAAAAGTAAAAATCCCCAATTTTGTCCCCAAAACATGTTTTTATAATAAGCACCATGATTTAATTAAAGCATTTTTTTAATCCTTTGCGCATTTTATTACGTCAAAATAATATCATTATTTTGATTTAGCCATGTATGATCCTACGTACATAGATTTTACATATGTATCTTTCACTTTTAATTACACAGCGGAACAGTGATTTTGTTCTTTTAATAAAAATGCCTGATTTTTATGTATTTTCAGCTGTTGATTACGATGGCATCATTAGTTTTTCCCTAGCAGCTATAGTTTTAAAGATAAAGTGACTTTCCGTATATGTATAATTAATCGCTTAATATTTCACGAATGGTGAGTAGTCACATTGGTGGTATATCAGGATATCTTCCTGTTTTTGCAAGCATGTTAAAAATCGTGCGTTACTTGTTAAGTCCTTAATTTGTTGTATTTGTAAATTTTCTGAAATCAATCTAACTGATCCTTATGTATTTTTATCCGCTGATTACGAAAATAATCACCCTTATTGCGAATGTCAACGTCGCCACAAGTGACGTCGACGGTGCAATAATGGCATTGCCGTTGTCAATATTGACGGACTTTGATAACAATTGACATTTAATAGGCGACTTTAAGACAACATTGTGTTAGATTTGCTCTATTTTTGTCGACACAATTTTTGGCAACGACTCGATAGAAATTTTTAGCTGTCACGGTTATTTATTTGAAAAAGTATTAAAATAGAAAAAAATTAAAATAACAACCAACAAAGAATTTGAGGAATTAATTCAGCGGCTTGAAAGTAAACCAATCCTGGAAAAAGGATTTCATAGGAGCAGAGCTCCTAATAATTTTTAGAAAGGATTGGAATAAATTGCGTCGAAATTAAATCTATTGGACCACTAATTAGACATAGCGAGAGTTGGCAAACGGTAAGCACCAGAAAATATATCGCCATATAACATGTAAAAGCGGTGGCCTATCATAATTTTTAAAAAATGTTTCAGGAAAGATAGGTAACTTAATAAATAGGAAACTATTGGGAATATAAAAACGATTTTTTTCTGGGTAGTATCATTAATAAAGTCTGAATTAATGAAAAAATTGATGATAGGCACTTTTGCATTTTATATGACGATATGATCTATCAAACGCTCCAAATTTTTTGAGGATGGCCGTTAACTTCCACATATGCTATTCGAGTGGAAGAAACCACTTCTAGAAACGCATTACATATTTGCGAAACACAATACCAACCAAAATTATGTTTTTAATGCAGAAAAGAAAAATGATGGAAAATGAAAATGATGGAAAATGAAGAAAAGAAAATGATGGAAAGATAACACCAAGAAGAAGAACTTTTCAAAAGAGAAGAAGTCTTTATTTGTTTTCTTCATCACTAAAACTTTCACTTGAATACAACATTAAATAATTTGAATAAACCAAGGCAATAAACAAATTGAATAAACCTCAAAATGATAGCGATGATATTTATTTCGTTCACATTATCGATAACAAGTCAACGTCAACACAATACTTTTAGTAAATGCCGATTTAGCATTGAAGTGACAACGCCGACATATCAAATTGACAGCGACGAATGTATTGTGTTGACGTCGACGTCGACATTCACAATAAGGGTGAATATTAGTTTTTTTCTATCACCTCTTATTTTAGAGATATTGTGAATTAAAATAAAATGTCAGTTTATTATGAGCCTCAAGTTCATTAAGATATCGTTGGTCATACGTTGACAACACCTAACTGATTTTTATAACTTGTCAGTTGAAGATCTCACACTATAATTGAAGCAGTGAGAAGCAAAGTGATACAAGTGTAAAAACTAAAAAAATTTAGTTAGATGCAGCAAATATTTTTAAAAATGTTACAGAGTAGCAAAATCGACAATTTTCTTGTTAAATTTCTGAACAATGACAACCATTGTTAAAATTGAATAGAAAATCGCACTGCTGGAGTATGTAAACAACTTGAAATAATAAAACATAATCATGTTGAACAGTTTGAGGTCAGATGAAAACAAAACATGTGGTCCGGACACGTGTAAATGCTTCTATCATAAACAGAAAAACAAAAAAGCTAAAGATGAAGCTAGAAACATAATCAAATTTAATTAAATGTAAAAATTGTATTTTTAATAACCACTAATTTAATAAACAGTATATACAATAACTTTATAATCATATTTTGTAGTTAAACAAAACTGTATGCCTATCAGCTTCATTACAAAGTTGTAAAAAAAACATGCCACATGCACAAGTAATTTGTTTTCTATTTATGAACTACTCTTCTTAATAATCATCTTTATCAATTTTATTACAATGTTGCAAAGAACATTTCTATTTTTCTTTAACAAATTTGCATAGAAACTTTATGTATTTCTATTTTAATTAAACATTTTTACTTAAAACAAAACTATTTTTCACATAAATTTTTTCTTAACGATTAATAAAACTGCATTAAAAATTATATAAATACTCTACTTCACATAAACAAAACCACAAACCTGTTGCTATTTATTTAATTTTATTTTGTATTAGGGGCTCACATACGAACCAATAACATTAACATAAACACAAGCTACGAACACGTTGTTGATGTTCGCAGTTGACACCAACAACAACCAACGATCACGCCCCACGAACATCGGCCACGGACCACGACTCACGCCGGATCGCAGATATTGCTCACAAACAGTGTTGCCAGAAAAGTTTTGCCTCATGTCATCAATTTAAACAATGATGTCCCCAAAAATCCCCATTTCAAAAGTAAAAATCCCCAATTTTGTCCCCAAAACATGTTTTTATAATAAGCACCATGATTTAATTAAAGCATTTTTTTAATCCTTTGCGCATTTTATTACGTCAAAATAATATCATTATTTTGATTTAGCCATGTATGATCCTACGTACATAGATTTTACATATGTATCTTTCACTTTTAATTACACAGCGGAACAGTGATTTTGTTCTTTTAATAAAAATGCCTGATTTTTATGTATTTTCAGCTGTTGATTACGATGGCATCATTAGTTTTTCCCTAGCAGCTATAGTTTTAAAGATAAAGTGACTTTCCGTATATGTATAATTAATCGCTTAATATTTCACGAATGGTGAGTAGTCACATTGGTGGTATATCAGGATATCTTCCTGTTTTTGCAAGCATGTTAAAAATCGTGCGTTACTTGTTAAGTCCTTAATTTGTTGTATTTGTAAATTTTCTGAAATCAATCTAACTGATCCTTATGTATTTTTATCCGCTGATTACGAAAATAATCACCCTTATTGCGAATGTCAACGTCGCCACAAGTGACGTCGACGGTGCAATAATGGCATTGCCGTTGTCAATATTGACGGACTTTGATAACAATTGACATTTAATAGGCGACTTTAAGACAACATTGTGTTAGATTTGCTCTATTTTTGTCGACACAATTTTTGGCAACGACTCGATAGAAATTTTTAGCTGTCACGGTTATTTATTTGAAAAAGTATTAAAATAGAAAAAAATTAAAATAACAACCAACAAAGAATTTGAGGAATTAATTCAGCGGCTTGAAAGTAAACCAATCCTGGAAAAAGGATTTCATAGGAGCAGAGCTCCTAATAATTTTTAGAAAGGATTGGAATAAATTGCGTCGAAATTAAATCTATTGGACCACTAATTAGACATAGCGAGAGTTGGCAAACGGTAAGCACCAGAAAATATATCGCCATATAACATGTAAAAGCGGTGGCCTATCATAATTTTTAAAAAATGTTTCAGGAAAGATAGGTAACTTAATAAATAGGAAACTATTGGGAATATAAAAACGATTTTTTTCTGGGTAGTATCATTAATAAAGTCTGAATTAATGAAAAAATTGATGATAGGCACTTTTGCATTTTATATGACGATATGATCTATCAAACGCTCCAAATTTTTTGAGGATGGCCGTTAACTTCCACATATGCTATTCGAGTGGAAGAAACCACTTCTAGAAACGCATTACATATTTGCGAAACACAATACCAACCAAAATTATGTTTTTAATGCAGAAAAGAAAAATGATGGAAAATGAAAATGATGGAAAATGAAGAAAAGAAAATGATGGAAAGATAACACCAAGAAGAAGAACTTTTCAAAAGAGAAGAAGTCTTTATTTGTTTTCTTCATCACTAAAACTTTCACTTGAATACAACATTAAATAATTTGAATAAACCAAGGCAATAAACAAATTGAATAAACCTCAAAATGATAGCGATGATATTTATTTCGTTCACATTATCGATAACAAGTCAACGTCAACACAATACTTTTAGTAAATGCCGATTTAGCATTGAAGTGACAACGCCGACATATCAAATTGACAGCGACGAATGTATTGTGTTGACGTCGACGTCGACATTCACAATAAGGGTGAATATTAGTTTTTTTCTATCACCTCTTATTTTAGAGATATTGTGAATTAAAATAAAATGTCAGTTTATTATGAGCCTCAAGTTCATTAAGATATCGTTGGTCATACGTTGACAACACCTAACTGATTTTTATAACTTGTCAGTTGAAGATCTCACACTATAATTGAAGCAGTGAGAAGCAAAGTGATACAAGTGTAAAAACTAAAAAAATTTAGTTAGATGCAGCAAATATTTTTAAAAATGTTACAGAGTAGCAAAATCGACAATTTTCTTGTTAAATTTCTGAACAATGACAACCATTGTTAAAATTGAATAGAAAATCGCACTGCTGGAGTATGTAAACAACTTGAAATAATAAAACATAATCATGTTGAACAGTTTGAGGTCAGATGAAAACAAAACATGTGGTCCGGACACGTGTAAATGCTTCTATCATAAACAGAAAAACAAAAAAGCTAAAGATGAAGCTAGAAACATAATCAAATTTAATTAAATGTAAAAATTGTATTTTTAATAACCACTAATTTAATAAACAGTATATACAATAACTTTATAATCATATTTTGTAGTTAAACAAAACTGTATGCCTATCAGCTTCATTACAAAGTTGTAAAAAAAACATGCCACATGCACAAGTAATTTGTTTTCTATTTATGAACTACTCTTCTTAATAATCATCTTTATCAATTTTATTACAATGTTGCAAAGAACATTTCTATTTTTCTTTAACAAATTTGCATAGAAACTTTATGTATTTCTATTTTAATTAAACATTTTTACTTAAAACAAAACTATTTTTCACATAAATTTTTTCTTAACGATTAATAAAACTGCATTAAAAATTATATAAATACTCTACTTCACATAAACAAAACCACAAACCTGTTGCTATTTATTTAATTTTATTTTGTATTAGGGGCTCACATACGAACCAATAACATTAACATAAACACAAGCTACGAACACGTTGTTGATGTTCGCAGTTGACACCAACAACAACCAACGATCACGCCCCACGAACATCGGCCACGGACCACGACTCACGCCGGATCGCAGATATTGCTCACAAACAGTGTTGCCAGAAAAGTTTTGCCTCATGTCATCAATTTAAACAATGATGTCCCCAAAAATCCCCATTTCAAAAGTAAAAATCCCCAATTTTGTCCCCAAAACATGTTTTTATAATAAGCACCATGATTTAATTAAAGCATTTTTTTAATCCTTTGCGCATTTTATTACGTCAAAATAATATCATTATTTTGATTTAGCCATGTATGATCCTACGTACATAGATTTTACATATGTATCTTTCACTTTTAATTACACAGCGGAACAGTGATTTTGTTCTTTTAATAAAAATGCCTGATTTTTATGTATTTTCAGCTGTTGATTACGATGGCATCATTAGTTTTTCGCTTAATATTTCACGAATGGTGAGTAGTCACATTGGTGGTATATCAGGATATCTTCCTGTTTTTGCAAGCATGTTAAAAATCGTGCGTTACTTGTTAAGTCCTTAATTTGTTGTATTTGTAAATTTTCTGAAATCAATCTAACTGATCCTTATGTATTTTTATCCGCTGATTACGAAAATAATCACCCTTATTGCGAATGTCAACGTCGCCACAAGTGACGTCGACGGTGCAATAATGGCATTGCCGTTGTCAATATTGACGGACTTTGATAACAATTGACATTTAATAGGCGACTTTAAGACAACATTGTGTTAGATTTGCTCTATTTTTGTCGACACAATTTTTGGCAACGACTCGATAGAAATTTTTAGCTGTCACGGTTATTTATTTGAAAAAGTATTAAAATAGAAAAAAATTAAAATAACAACCAACAAAGAATTTGAGGAATTAATTCAGCGGCTTGAAAGTAAACCAATCCTGGAAAAAGGATTTCATAGGAGCAGAGCTCCTAATAATTTTTAGAAAGGATTGGAATAAATTGCGTCGAAATTAAATCTATTGGACCACTAATTAGACATAGCGAGAGTTGGCAAACGGTAAGCACCAGAAAATATATCGCCATATAACATGTAAAAGCGGTGGCCTATCATAATTTTTAAAAAATGTTTCAGGAAAGATAGGTAACTTAATAAATAGGAAACTATTGGGAATATAAAAACGATTTTTTTCTGGGTAGTATCATTAATAAAGTCTGAATTAATGAAAAAATTGATGATAGGCACGTTTGCATTTTATATGACGATATGATCTATCAAACGCTCCAAATTTTTTGAGGATGGCCGTTAACTTCCACATATGCTATTCGAGTGGAAGAAACCACTTCTAGAAACGCATTACATATTTGCGAAACACAATACCAACCAAAATGATGTTTTTAATGCAGAAAAGAAAAATGATGGAAAATGAAAATGATGGAAAATGAAGAAAAGAAAATGATGGAAAGATAACACCAAGAAGAAGAACTTTTCAAAAGAGAAGAAGTCTTTATTTGTTTTCTTCATCACTAAAACTTTCACTTGAATACAACATTAAATAATTTGAATAAACCAAGGCAATAAACAAATTGAATAAACCTCAAAATGATAGCGATGATATTTATTTCGTTCACATTATCGATAACAAGTCAACGTCAACACAATACTTTTAGTAAATGCCGATTTAGCATTGAAGTGACAACGCCGACATATCAAATTGACAGCGACGAATGTATTGTGTTGACGTCGACGTCGACATTCACAATAAGGGTGAATATTAGTTTTTTTCTATCACCTCTTATTTTAGAGATATTGTGAATTAAAATAAAATGTCAGTTTATTATGAGCCTCAAGTTCATTAAGATATCGTTGGTCATACGTTGACAACACCTAACTGATTTTTATAACTTGTCAGTTGAAGATCTCATACTATAATTGAAGCAGTGAGAAGCAAAGTGATACAAGTGTAAAAACTAAAAAAATTTAGTTAGATGCAGGAATCAACACTTTATAGTAATATCTATCACTAAAAAAACTTGAGAACTCTTTGATAACCTAAAAAAACTGTATGTATAACAAAGTAAAAAAAGTAAAATGCATAGGAACAAGAAAATTTGTAGCTTAATTAGTCAGAATTTTCTCTTTGCACTTGTACCCTCTGCTTCTCAGCTCCGCAATCGGGCTAAAAGCGCTACTAACCGGAAATAAAATAACTGAAATTTTTTTAGTTTCCGTGTTTCCTTCCATATCCCTACCATTTCCAAATATTGAATATGCAAATCGGTATTTTTCAGAAGAGCGCATAGACGCATTAATTGTGAACATAAAATCAGCGCCTTCCTAAATATGCAAGTTTTAAACTATTTTATATTGACTTTTCAATCCTCCATGGGAAGTTCAGTTTTTTGCAGCGGGGCGTGTCGTACAAATTGGAGGACCATGCTCACGAGCCTAAAAAGCGATTTGTTACATTCGAATCTTTTAAGCATTTCTTTGCTAGTACAGCTAAATATAGTAAACAAATTTCTTTAAACTCTGTTGGGTCTGAAAGTAGCACCAGTTCTCATTTCTCTGAACATCTATGCCAACATCAATTTCGGCCTCAATTTATATCGTGATGCATTCAAACAAATGAAATTCATCAAATGATACACTATTTTAAAATAATTTAAATACCTACTACAAATAGAAAAAATTAATGTGCTTATAATTAGAAATCCCTAAATCCCTCCCCACGAAAATTTGTCCCCAAATAAAAGTTGAAATCCCCAATTTGGGGACAAATCCCCTCATCTGGCTACACTGCTCACAGACGACAAACATCGACCACAACTCAACATAGACATCAACATAGATTATAAAACATGAAAACCCTAATTAAAAAGCCTAAGAGTAGGCAACTATCTTTTAAGAAACCAGGGATAGAAAACGTTATTTGATGTATCACACAACTAATAGTGAGTTTTCATGTACGTAATTTCGGCCAAATATTAGATTTGCCTAAATGAGGTTATTTGCGACATGATTTCCCATATATTGTTCATATTGGCAAATTATCTCAAATGACTTAATGTGCTCTAGACTATGTCGAAAATACTCTATGCAACCCTGCTTTGCTTTTAAAATTACAAACTCCATCCTTGGGTCATCCATCAATTGTGATTGACGATTTCGAAAAAATTACATTAAAGAATATTTCATTCATTTTAAATGCAAACTATATATGGAAAAAATTCAATTACAGCTGCTGCGTACACCTTATAAAGAAAGTGCATTATTGGACTACGAAAATTCGAACACCAAATTACTCACAAGCTTAACGGAAACACTTCGAAGTAGTTTGGCAAATCTACGTAATTTGCTAATAATAGAAACGTACTATAATTCATACTACACTTTTATGAATACGCCTAAGAGTATGCAACATATCTTTAAAAAAACCAGGGATGGAAAACATTATTTGATTTATCGCACAACTAATTCAAACTACACTTTTATGTATGAAAAACGAGCTCATTCTCTCACATTTATTCCAGTGTGCAAAAAAACAAATCTTTTCGCAAACGTTTCATGCGAAGACGCAAACTTTCAAAATATTTTTAATCGTTTTGTACATGAGCAAAGCCAAAACAAATGCTTTTGCAATGCCAAAAAAATGAAACAGCCCATGATACAATTTTGGCAGACATGTCTAACATCAGAAAAAATCTGAGACTTTACCAGACAATCAACTGAGTTGTCTAAAATTCCCTCAGACATTTGGCGGAGCTGTAAGCAGTTTTCTGGTACGACGTTTCTGCACATTGTCTAAAATATTATCCGATTAATATCAGAATAGTCTGCACATTATCCGAAGGCAATTTAATTTCCTTTAAGGCATTTAGCAGAGTAGTTTGCAAATTTTCTGATTTACGTCTTACGACTTTTAGCAGTCACTTCTGCACATTGTCTGATTTTAGTTTTCGTTACAATTCTCATTTATCTCTTGAGTTTATACGCACAAATACTTGATTTTTTAAACTTCTAAAATATGGGTAAGTTTTCTGATGAGCTGCCATAAGCAATGCAACAACAATGCATGGAGAATTTTAAACGACATTTCTGATAAATTTCAAATTTTAGCTCCGACTTTTCTCTGATATTAATACGCCAGCACGTAAAACGTATCAGATAAATCAGAAAATTTTCTGTTTTGTCAGACCTTTTTCCGACATTTATAAGACATGTAGAAAATTTCTTTAGAATTTCCCTAGGAAATTCGTCGGAGTTCGTACAGATTTCTGTTAGACATTTCGGTATAGTTTTTAGAATTTCACTCCAAAGTTCGCTCTGTCTAGGAAGAAGCACCACAAAAAGCGTAAATTTAAAATGCGCTTTTCTCGGTTATTTAATTTGATAATACTTAAATAGGTCTCGAGAATTAATAAAATAAAAATAATATTAAAATATACATTTCGCTACGAAGAAGCACTACAGGGAAGCGTTAATTCAAAATGCGCTTTTCTCAGTTGTTACTTAATTTGTACGAGTTTTCTTTTTTGATAATATGTACTTAAACAGGTCTCGAAAATAAATAAAATCAAAAAATATTAAAATATACATTTTGCGCGTTTCTTGGTTGTTATTTAATTTGGGCGATTTTTCTCTTTTGATAATACGAGGGCGGTTCGGAAACTTCTTAGCCTAGCACAAAAAGCGCGGTATAAACAGAAAAAAGTTAAGTGTTTTGGAAACTTCCATCTCTGCTATGAACACATGTTAAATTTTGTTTCGATCTGGCAACTCCTTCATATAGAAACAGGTGTTCACTAAGGTGGGCCTTGAAATGAAATTTTTGCGATATTTTGGTAGATGAGGGCTCTATTCCGTGCCTTTTTGAAAAAAAATGACAATGCCGAAAAAAAAATTAAAAAAAAAAAAATTAGGGGTTGCGCACGAGCCGAGAAAAAGGTCCACTTTGCCAAAATTAGGGGGGAAATTGCCATAGGTCATCAGGGGTCACCCGTAGGGGGGAAGAATGTATGGCCGACCCCCATTAACTTTTTACCGCCAACATTTTCCCCCAAGACACCCACCCCCTAGCTCCTCCCCTTAGGGGGGTCACCATACAAAAATGGAGGTTGCTCAGTATTTTCGAAAAACACCATAGGTCATCAGGGGTCACCCCTAGGGGGGCAAAATATATGACCGACCCCCATTAACTTTTCATCCCCAACATCTTTTCCGAACAAACTTACCCTCTATCTCTACTCCTTGAGGGACTCCCCATACAAAAATAAAAGAAGCTGTAATTGAGTAGTACTACTAAGCACTTTTAATATAATATAGTCAAATTAACATATTTTTGTTCGCTGATGGGTATTTCTTGCGGTAAGAATCGATAACATGTAGTAAATACTGTTTCTCTTCTTCGCCTTGACACAGTATTCTATTATAATCTTGTATCATTTTTACTCCTCTTTCGGCAGTGTCGTTCACAACGCGCAAGTTATTTACAATTCTACGACCTTCTTGATAGTCTACGCGAGATTTCCAGGTTGCTGGATTTGCTAGAATGAAATCTTGCGATATTCCAAATCGTACAAATAAATTTTTGGTATTATGAGAGACGAAGTTGCTCAAGTCTTTAGCCAAGAATTCCTCATTCACATCTTTGAATTTCACCTCGATTTTTTTTAACGCTGGTGCTTTTGATTACGACGCGAGGAGCTGGGGGAACCGGGTCGTCTTCTTCATCTTCTTCACCTTCTTCGTCTTCTTCATCTTCTTCACCTTCGTCATTCTCATTTTCTAGCAATGCTTGGGCCATTTGGGCCTTCAACTCATTTGAAACCTTGTCATCGAAAAAGGCAAGGGCTATGTGCTCATCGGCGAGATACCATAGGTGACCGATAAATTTCTTTATCATTACCCGAGATAAATCCTGGTCAACGGACTTGTACTCGACGATGTCCTTCAAAAACTTCCAATCTTGATTCGGCGCCTCAGCTGCTCGAGAAGAACCAAACCATGCCTTGACGTAAAGTCGCACCACAAAAATACAAACGTGTCGAATACCATTCAATTCACATACAGATAAGTGAAAAGTTCTCCGAAACAAAAACATCTTGAGGCTGTAAATGGCTTTTGCCATCCATCGAGCATGGGAAACGGGTCCTGGAGCTCGGAAATGGTAATTCTCAAGTTTTTCACCCAGAAACAAAAGAATTAATTGTAGCATTTAGTCATCGCGAGGGTGTTTCTCCTTCAATTGATCTAAGCAAAACTCCTTTATGCCGACTTGCATTGCCACAGGAATTTTTCTGACGACTTGATCGTCTATCAAGCCAGAATGGAATGGTTTAACCTTTACAGCGTCCCATTCCTGTTTGAAACGGTCAAAGCAAGGAACGCCTGGTGCACTGGTCTTTCCCATTTTTGTCTCAAAAACTTCCCTTAGCACCAGTTCGTATACGTGGTGTCTGCAAGGTAAATATAAGATTTCTCTCTCCAACAGCCGCTCAAGAGTAACTGCGGCTCCGGAGAATGGGCCACTGTTCGTTGATGTCGTGTCGAAAGAAAGTCCTTGTATTCGATGTGTCATATGCCAAGATGCCAACAGTTGATAAACGGCATGTGCTATTCTGCGGCCTTTTCTTTTCCCATCTTCTACTTTGGGAACTCCAAGAAGTTGTTCTTTTTCTCCGTACGAGACAATTACCGGTAGACGGTCCACCTTCTTTGTACCCACAAAATCCAAAAGCATTTTGCCATCCCAATGGACTACGAAGGATTTAGCTGCGACAAGCTGGAGATAAATGAAACGCGTTGAAGAATAAGAATTCTGAATGAGAGCAAATAAATCTATGCGATCTTACTTCTGGATTGTCTTTCACATAACCCAGCATGTTCTCTCGATTTGAACGCCGACATCTCCGAAGCCACGTACGGTTTATTGTGTATTGTTGAGGATCGCGTCCAAATGCTTCTGCCGCCGCTATCATAATGCCGACCGCGTCTCGGTCAGTCACTTTGCACTTGTCCAAAGCTGATAGGACTCGTTCAGTAAAACATTGTTTGTAACCTCTTATGTCACCAACATTTGATGGGCCAGCTTCTGCCGGGAAGTTTTCGTCCTGTCTCCCATTATCATCGCTTGAATCACTGCTTGAAAATTTAACCACTGCAATTGAAAGAATTTCATTTGAATATAAACATTGGACGAACACACAAAGCGCGAAATAACTTACCGCCTTTAGCGAACTGATCTCTACTAGATTCCGTTGCACGTTTGCGTCGCAACTCTTCTTGTTCTTCGCGCTCAGCTTTTCTTTTCCTCGTTCGAGTATCAGTAGCGTCCACACCTCCCATAGTTCCTGGCCGGCCATCTTCTCTTTGCTTTAGCAGAAACTCAATGTCTTCGGTATTTGTCATTTTCTCAAGGGCGTTGGCGTGTGCGATGTCGAAAAGATTATCCAAGCTATCAGAAAACTTATTCTCTTTTTCTCTAGTGGACTCAGTCTTTCTGTGAGATGACTTTCTTAAAGCATCCCACTCATCGTGCAGCGCAGCTATTTTTCTTGTAACATCTCCTCTGGCTTTCGTCGGAATAGCTGCTTGGCGCCAAAAAATCATCACTGCGTCCGCGACTATAACCGCACTATTTTTCTTCGACATGTTTCGTTTGCGAATGTTGAAGAAATGCATTCTTAGCACTTGCTTCTTCGACGGTAATTTGTTCCCCGTAATATTCATGCTTGGATAACCAATCAAAAAATATCGTCGCGCGATCTAAGTTGTGTTGTCATCTTAACTTTGGTGGAATATTGGTGGAATTTCTGTAAAAAAATCAAAAAAATCTCGATATTGTGCAACTGTAAATACATAGATTTTCAGTATTTTTGTATGGGGAGTCCCTCAAGGAGTAGAGATAGAGGGTAAGTTTGTTCGGAAAAGATGTTGGGGATGAAAAGTTAATGGGGGTCGGTCATATATTTTGCCCCCCTAGGGGTGACCCCTGATGACCTATGGTGTTTTTCGAAAATACTGAGCAACCTCCATTTTTGTATGGTGACCCCCGTAAGGGGAGGAGCTAGGGGGTGGGTGTCTTGGGGGAAAATGTTGGCGGTAAAAAGTTAATGGGGGTCGGCCATACATTCTTCCCCCCTACGGGTGACCCCTGATGACCTATGGCAATTTCCCCCCTAATTTTGGCAAAGTGGACCTTTTTCTCGGCTCGTGCGCAACCCCTAATTTTTTTTTTCGGCATTGTCATTTTTTTTCAAAAAGGCACGGAATAGAGCCCTCATCTACCAAAATATCGACACAAGGTCCACCCTAGTGTTCACAAAAGACGCATCCGCGATTTTTTAACAATGGAAAAATTAGAAATGCGTGTTGTCATTAAATATTTACATAAAAAAGGTTTATCGGGACAAGAAATTCATAATGATATGGTGAATGTGTTAGGTGAAAGTGCTCCTTCATATGCAACAGTAAAAAATTGGGTTGCTGAATTTAAACGTGGTCGTACAAGCATTGAAGATGAACCACGTAGTGGACGTCCAAAAACAGCAACAACAACAGAAATTGTAGCCAAAGTGCATGATATGGTATTAAATGATCGACGAATAAAAGTGCGTGAAATAGCTAATATCATGGGCATCTCAAATGATCGAGTCCATTTAATTTTGCATGAAGAACTACAGATGAAAAAGCTTTCTGCGAGATGGGTGCCGCATTTGTTAACAGTCGACCAAAAACGCATAAGAATGAACATTTCTCAAGCTTGTTTGGATCGTTTTAAGCGAAATAAAATGGATTTTAAGCGTCGTTTCATAACTGTTGATGAGACATGGATCCACCACTATACTCCAGAGACAAAAGAACAATCCAAACAATGGACTGAAGCTGGAGGAAGTGCCCCAAAGAAAGCAAAAACAATTCAATCGGCTGGTAAGGTTATGGCAACGGTTTTTTTGGACTTCAAAGGTATTTTATTGATTGACTATCTGCAAAAGGGCAAAACAATAAATTCAGAGTACTATTGCAACCTTTTGGATCAACTAAATGTACAAATTCGAGAAAAACGTCCTGGCTTACAAAAAAAAATAATTTTTCATCAAGACAACGCACCAGCGCACAAGTGTTTTAACATTGGCTAAAATCAACGAATTAAAGTACGAGTTGCTTGACCACCCACCTTATTCTCCTGATTTGGCTCCCAGTGACTTTTACCTGTTCCCAAATCTAAAAAAATTCCTTGCTGTCAAGCTGCAATTACAGTTGTAAACCACTATTTTGAAGATCTTGAGGAAAACTATTTTAATCAAGGGATAGAATTGCTAGAAAAGCGTTGTACTAAGTGTATTGAAGTTTCAGGAGATTATATTGAAAAATAAAAATATTTTTGAAAAACTAACTATTCTCTTTCATTGATAGGCTAAGAAGTTTCCGAACCGCCCTCGTACATAAAGGTTCAATTAGTCGTACCATACCATAACACCATAGCCATAACTGTGGCCATAGCCGTAACATACTTACTGCATTCGATTTGTTTTGCCTTAACCATAAGCAGCTATTTTCCATCCATTTTATTAGAAAACACCAGCGTTGCCAGAATGATGATTTTATCATATTTTTGATGATTTTTAAAGCAAAATATGATTTTATGATTTTCTTTCCCAAATGATGATTTTTTTTCTCCCAAATTATGATTTTTCATAATTGCTTGAAAATATTTTAAATGGTTGTTTTAATTGTTAATATAAAAGTTTATGGTAGTTGATTGTGCAGCGCGTGAACTTTCTCTGACTAAAGTATTTTGAATTTTGGATAATAAGATTTCTCTGTTCTCCGAATTTAGTTAGTTCTTCTAAAATAATCACTTTTAAATTTTAGCACTTTTAATATGTAAAGCGGTGTACATATTATCGAAATTGAGAGACGGTCAAAAATTCATCAGATTTGAATGACGGTTTTGACTAAGGGGCCATTAACATATTACGTAACGCTCCAGGGGGGGGGGGGTTAAAGATTTGTTACGGATTAGATACTTTATACTGAAAATTTTGAAAAAAAGCGTTACGAAGGGGGGGGGGGTATAAAACCTCCGAAAATAGCGTTACGTAATATGTGAGTAGGCCCTAACAAAACTGTCATTAATGTTGGGTATTAAAAAAGTCATTCAAGAAAATAATTTACTAGAGAACATGGAAAGTAAGAAAGATAGATGCACTTCGTTGATAACAAGTTTATATTTTCATAATATTTAGCAACTCCTGAGATGATTCTGTTTTAACATCACGCATTACACCCCAATCCTGTTATATCCCAAGACAACGTTCCATTTCAAGAATGATATAATATATATTACGCATTCAGCTGACTGTCAATCAACCGTAATTCTTTTTTTTATTGACTGTTGAATGACGAAATTAGTGCCCGCACTATCTAGCAAGCAACAATTTGAAAAAAACTGTCACTCGTGTTCGATATTGTATTGTTCGATATCGTAACTTTTTTAAAAAGATATACAGTGGTGGAAGAAATAATAGGGACAATTTCTTTTTTCACAATAACGTATCATACTTTTGCTCAAATTTTTTTGAGCTAAAATTTTATGGAGTGGCAGTCCCACACTCACCACACTCGAATCCCATAGAGCACCTCTGTGGTGCTCTAAAAAATAAGAAGTTGAAACGTAAAAACTTACAAATAAACAGGTTATGTGGGACACAATTCAGTAACCTTAGTATTCAAATTCTCCGGATATCTGCGCCAATCTTTTGAGTTCAGTGATGCGACGGTTTCAGTAAGCCTTCAAAGAGGAGCTTCTACCAAATATTGAAATAATATTAGGATTAAATAGCAAAAACTAATTTTGTTCTGTAATATATAAAATGTCCCTATTATTTGTTCAAGGTATATATTTTTGAATTACATAAATTTCCGAATGCAGCAGGATTGTAATTTTTTTTGGTATTTTCTACATGGACGAATTGAATGCCTTGAATTTAATTTGTATATTTAATTTTATTTATGCAAAAGCATATAAATATTTAAGAAAATACGAAAAACTTTGTGTCCCTGTTATTTCTTCCACCACTGTATACAATATATATATATTTCATTGATTTCTTTAGTTTCTGGCTGCGTCAAAAATATGAAATCACATTGTGATGATGCAGCTTTAGCAAAACACAGCAACAATGTCACTTATTTGACATAAAAAACCGTTATATACTATAAACATGTGTTTTTGGACACTTTTCGGAACTGGATTTTTCGTTACATATTTTATGAAATTAATTTTTTCGAGAATATAGAAATTTGTTAACACTTAAAACTTTTGGGAAACTCGTTATGATGTGACTTTCATTAGTGATTTAAAAAAGATTATGCGAAAATATCATACAGTTTTTACTTTAGTGACATTGATCATTTATTTTAAAGCTTTTTTGATGATACTAGTATGTTATCGATATTTACTCGAGTTATGTTTTCAGAGCTTTATTATAATTTTGTGCGTGAATTTTACCATTTTCGCGGTGGAAGTGATTTTGCCACGTTCTTATATATTCTTACCGTCATGATCTTAATTCTTTTTCACGAATTTTAACTATGTATTACATAAAATGTATAATTGAAAAAAGTACATAAAATTTTCAAATGTAAAAGAATCTTATATATTTGGTTACCAAAAAAGTATTAACTTTCCTATCTAAAAGGAAATGTAAATGTAAGGAAATCATATAAGCTTTTAAGAATGCGTTTTTGCTTTAGTTTTATATAAAAGTTTCATTGCTTGTCCTTGCTTGGAATATTTTGGAATAAAATATTCATGATGATTTTTTATATCAAAATATGATTTTTATTTCGTAAAATGATGATTTTTTTTCGGAAAACTTCTGACAACGCTGGAAAACACGCTAAAAAAATAAAATCTAAGAATATACGAAGAAGCACAAGCGAAATTTAAAAAATGCACCGAAGGTGAAAAATAAAAACAAAACAGAAAAATATACAATAATGGGTGGATTAATGATGGCAACCGAACTTCAGTTGCGTTGCCAGCCGGCAACTGAAAACTTATGGTTGCCAGAAAAGCACTAAAAAGCAACTGAAATTTACAGCTCTCAGTTGCCGTCCGTAATATGATTTTTAGCAACTGGCAACCCAACTGAAGTTCGGTTGCCATCAATAATCGACCCATATATTCGTTCTCTTAGCTTATGGTTATGACAGAAAATCAAAATTCAATTGGTTTCTATGGTTATGGTTATGGCAAGTCACATATAATCAAATACAGTGTTGTCCATAAGGTTGGTTCGAACAGCTGTTTTCTATGGTTATGGTTATGTCAAAACTAATTGAACCTTAAGCCCTTATGACACTACATTTTTTCTTCATTTTTTAAGTTTTGGAAAACAGTGCAAATATATAATAGGAAATTTTACCAGGTGCAAAGAGTTCAACTATATTAAGATAAATACCAAATTGTCAAAGCTTTTACTAATTTTATCGATAAAAAATGAGGGCCTGTCAAAAAAACGTAGAATTGTTTAGCTTAAAATTGACGTTTCAAGCTTGAAACATTAAAGTGTTGCCAAGTTAGCGGTTTATTCACGAATTCGTCGATTTAGCACCTCTTTTTTTACTTTTTTTCTGTTGGGGTTTTATTATAAATAAAAAGTAGGCAGCACTTAAAGAAAATATTACGTTTTGTTTACATTTTGTATAGTTGTTTCTTTCTATCATTTGATGTTTCTTTCTTTCAATCCTATAGCAATGCAAGAAAAATGTAGTGTCATAAGGGCTTTAAACAGGTCTCGAGAATAAATAAAATAAAAAAATAAAAAATACTAAAATATACATTTTGGACTTTTTTTCACTCCAAAGTTCGCTCTGGCTAGGAAGAAGCACCAGAAAAGCATTAATTTAAAACGCGCTTTAATCGGTTACTTAATTTTTTACTTTTCTCTTTTTCGCATCGTAAAAGCTTTCACATTAAGTGTGAAACAAAAAATGTCATCGTTTCTCGATTTGTGAGTAGAAACTGTTTCTGTATTTCAATGCGAAAAGCCAGCTTATTTATTGGAATATTCCAATCCTTCAAGTGTCAAACAGAGCAACAAGCCAATGGAAAATTTTTGGCGACGGGGTTGAAATATTTTCATACAAAACTATATTATTTCTTAAACAAAAAACACTTTATTTAATGTGTTCTATAACTTTTATCTTTCCAATGATGATATTCCGTAACTTAAAATCATTGTAAAATACTTGTAGTCTCTGGCTTAGGGCTTGGGATTTCCCGGACTTTTACACTTCCCGGGAAACGGGAATGAAAAAATCACGTTCCCGGGATTCCCGGGAAAAGTTAATTTTCTAAATTAAATAGATTTATTAAATGAAAATTGGCGAAATTGTTTTATTAATCTAAGCATTCTTTTTAAATAAAAGTTAATATAAAAGCAATTCTAAAACAAATTTTTAAAAATTTTCAAGTGAATTCAAGCAAATTGAGTTTATAGTTATTACACAGTAGGAGATTCTATAAAGACTAATTGACGACTATATCACAATTAGATAAACATTTTATTTTAAGGCCCCCCAAATCATTTTGTAAAGAACTCGCCGTAATGTTTCATATTTTTCTTGAAAATTTTCCAGGACGATTCTTATCGTTAAGTACAAGCAAGTTACAGTACTATACTCCGCTGAGCTGAATTTTACATATCCTACGCCATAGTCTGTCTAAATATCTTTGATTATTCATTTTATTTATCTTAAAACATCTCCTTCAGGATTTTAATAATTGCGTCGACTTATAATAAATTTAACTAGTGTCAACTCAAAGTTTCTACAGCTTCTATGAGCTTAAAATTTCCACTACACTTTCCAAAATTTGTTCACTAATTTTGCGAAAAATCAGTCAAAGTTCGTTTAATATCGAATTCCCGATTCCCAAACCCTAATCCGGCTAGGGAGAAGCACCACAGAAAAGCGTTAATTTAAAAGGCGCTTTTCTCGGTTGTTACTTAATATGGGCGAATTTTCTCTTTAGTAATACTCAAACAGGTCTTGAGAATAAATAATATATACATTTTGCCATATTTTTTTGCCTTCAAAGTCGCTCTGGCTATGAAAAAGCACCACCGAAAGCCCTTGATTTAAAAACTCGATTTTCTCAGTTGTTACTTAATTTGGTCGCCTCTTCTCTTTTGCTAATACTTAAACAGGTCTGTATTATAAATAAATGAAGAATAAAAAAAATTTATAACATATAGTTTTTCCTTTTTTTCACCTTCGAGTTCGCTCGGTTTACGAAAAAGCACCACCGAAAATCTGAAATTTTAAAATGCTCGTATATTCTCCAAAACAGCTTCGATATTTGTCAAACTTGGTATTTTTCTTATCGAAGCCAATATAAGACCGTGTACCATATTTCATAACTCTAGGATAACTCCTCTATTTTTGTGTGACAATTTGCAAATTTTCCTTAATTTTAATTTGTATTATTACCAGCCAATAAATCAGTTTAGCAAGCCACAAGTTCGTTTTCAGAGTCTGAGCTGGGACCCATTTCTCGAAACTACAAGTTACAAATCTACAAGTAAAATACATACAAAGCAACAATAAATTTTGTAAAAGTGATGTTTTAGGTAATTTACTTGTAGGTTTGTAACTTGTATTTTCGAGAAATGACAAGTACTTATATTCAAATTAGCGTCAACTACTGAATCATTAATGGAAAAATCAACATTACTGACATTGTTAATATCTCATATGCTATATCATTAGCTGAAATGCAAAACCATGTTAGACAGAAAATTCGAAATCGCATTAATTATTGCGTATTACATCGAAACGTCCCTGCAACTTTTCAAAACTTCATCATAAATATCAGCCGCATAAAAACGAAAATAAAGAGACTACTTCAATCACTTAAAGTATTTTATTTTTTTATTTTAATTTATATTTTCACTTTCCATTTTTATAAGGAAATAGTTTTAACATCTCAACAGTCTTTCAGCAACCGAACAGCTTATATAACAAAAGTGATGACGCAGAAAAATAAAGTTATGTTGGTTTAAAATACCGTTATCGGTCCATTTAAGTGATGGAAATCTGACAAGTTATTTTACACATAAGCGCATAAGTAAACATAATGTTTGATTATATTAAATTTGTTAATTTGCTAATATATCTGTGGCAATAAGGAATAAGTGCTTAAGTCGAGATAAGCAAATTATGAGTTAATATAACCATTGTATTCTCCATACTTAAAAGTATCTCATTTCATTCATTTCGTACGATTTTTCAGGAAGTTATAGCGTAATGACTTGCTGCTTATCTTTTTTCCATTCATAATCTCATATGGAATAATTGCATAATTCAGCTTATAATATATTAAATTTCAAATTGGATATCTTTATTATCCTAGAAAGAACCATATATTTCTAACTTAAAAGAATCGAACAACGAAAATTCAACATTAAGTGCAAAGGAATAAATTTCTAAAAATCCACTTGAACGTTCAAAGGTGCTCTCCTACAAAGCTATAAAATATGACTTAAGCACTTTTTCCTTATTGCCACAGATGTATTGAGTTTATGTTGGCATACGATTTTATGGAAACATTTTTAAAGGCCGATAAGATTTTCAAAACACTTAAGTTTATTTAAGATACTTTGTCGCACGAAATATATTCAAAAAGTATGGAACTTAAAATATTAACCTTGGGAACTTTTTCGAAAACTGGAAATTTGAAAACGGATTGGATCCAATGGATGTGGATTGTAAGAAGACGGACCCGAATATGACCTTAGATGCTATAATATATTGCTACACATATTATTTATTTATAAATAAAGATCAAAATCTATACGATTGCTTGTATTGCTTGTGTAAAAATTAGTGAGTTCTCCAACTTTTCTTACATAAACACCTCCTTTAAAATATCCATCCTTCGACCATTTCAACATTTGCTTCGTATTAAATGGTCCTTGAAGCGTTGTGTCATATTCTTTCCACTTGAATTCCCAAAACAATTCTTTCGGCTTTGATTCCACTTTCAAAACTTTTTCAGTATTTCTTTCATTATGAAGTTTTTCTTTTTCGTTGAAGTCATCTGAATACATATCAAAGCTGGCGTCGGATAATGCGCCACACACTTTGCTAGTACTTGGAATGCAATTAACCTTTTCTTTTATAGATTCGTGCGTCGCCTGATATATATCCATATTACCAGTTTTAGTTAAAATTTCGTTAGCCAATTCAGTTAATTTAGTTATTTTATCTCCGTTGTCATCTATTATACCTTGTTTTTTTAACTTTAGGCGCTCTACCGAGCTCATTTTTCCTCTATTTTTACCGAGACGACGTAATGTGCCAGCAACAGTTTCTCCTTCAACCATATATGATAACAGTTCTTTATACATCAATGATTCATTACAAATATCCACAGGCTTTAATATATCTGAATCATTTGCGTTGTTCAAGTTATCCTTTTCTTTTTCAATCTGATATAAATTAAAAAAAAATTAAGATATATTATTAACATTTGCAGTATACTCGTATGTACTATATAGATGTAATTTTTATGTATTAATTTGCCTAAAATAAACGTTTGTTACAACAAATAGTACACTGAAAGGAAAGTCATTCATTCAGGCAATGAAACGGTTTCATTAAATGATCTTCATTACATTTATGAAACTTTTCATTAATATAATGAGCAATTACATTGCATACATGAAATCCTTCAATCTCTACTCTTCATAAGTTTTCATAGTTCATTGTATTAATGAAAATCGTTACATTGTTTAAATGAATTTTCTTTTTAGCGAATTAATGAAAAATATAATTAAGTCATATAATTTTTGACAACTTAATGTACACTATTTTTCAAACATAAGTAAATCAGCTTTTATGTTGTTCAAAAAGGTTAAATATTTTTCAAATCTTTTTTAATTTCAAACCAATATGGTCATCATAAATGCAATGAAAATATTTCTTTTATACAATGTAATATTCAGAGATGTGAATTATTTGAAATACTTTTATTTAAAATACAAATAGAAAATACAAAATACCATTTTTATTTTCTATTTGAAATACTTTGCCTCAAGAGTATTTTATATTTTATTTGAAACATTTCAAAATATATATTTTACATTTGTAAAATATAAAAGTCTTTTTTATGTGGTGTGAAGAAAAATAACAAATTGAAAAGTTATAGTAAAGTGTCAGTAAACAATAGCGCAATTAATTTTGAATCTCGGCTTTGTCATCTTGCACAGTTTTTTGAGTATTTTGCAAAAATTACTAAAATTTCGCATATAGCATAAATCAATGTCAAGTACTGAAATTGATTAAAAGTCGCTCGAGCTGCATACAGAAAAATTAATGTAAAAAATCACGCATATTTCGGAAGTGGCGAAAATTTGCTAAAAAGTTTCAAAATTAGAAAGAAGCCCTAAAACTGAATAAAGCTCGCTAAAACTGTAAGGAATGCCAAAAATATGGACAAAACCGAGAAAATGATGAAAATTCGCTAAATCTTGCTAAAATTGGAAATATTTCAAAGTATAATATTGATTTTAAATTCCTAAAATTTTAATACAGCCGAAAATCTTAGAAAAATCACTTGTGTCGCGGAAATGGTGAAAATTCGCGAAAATTGGCAAAATTTTAAAAAAGCCATAATATTAATAAAAAATTACTAAAACTGTAAGGAATGCCAAATGTTCGACAAAAAACGCGAAAATGACATAAATTCGAGAAATCTCGCTAACAGCGGCATGATAGCAAAATCTAATATTAATTAAAAATCGCTACAGCTGTAAAGACGTTGAAAAATTTCAAAAAATCGCTTCTATTGCAAACATTTCAAAAATTCGCGAGAAATTTCAAAATTGGAAACAAACTATAAAATTAATTAGAGATCAATCACAACATATATTTTATTGAGTTAAACAAATATTTTAAATGAAAATTAGAATTATAAAAGATAGTGTATTTTGAAAATAGGTATTTTGAAAATATGTATTTTGTATTTTCTATCTCAAATACTTTTTTAAAAACTATTTTGTATTTTTAATTTGAAATAGAAAAATAAAAAACCATTTGTATTTTGAATTTATTTATTTAAAATACGTATTTTCCACAACTCTGGTAATATTCTTCATTATATAAAACACGTTGTTAGCTACTTGTCTCTCTCTTTTCCAACCATACGTTATTTAGGTTTTAAAATAATGAGAAACAAGAGGGGCTGTTGGCTGAAGTGGTTAGCGCGTTGATTACAAATCCTGAGGTGCTGAGATCGAGACTAGTTTCAGGCAAGCAGTACTACAGCGATTGACTGACAAATACTAATGTATAATACAATGAAGAAATTCATTGTCTGAATGAAGGGTTTCCTTTCAGTGTAGACTACACCTAATGATTTTTTTTATAAGTTTGGTGCCAGTAAATGCCTTTAATGATATTTTACGTATCAATTACAAAATCAATAATAAAAAATACTTTGTTCTTTTACCTATTCCATGTCAAATCGACCAACAGCTATACCCGACCCTTTTCGATTTTGAAGAATTTGGTCAGAAGTTTTCTTTCATCCTATAACGAGCTTATACCAAAGGGGAAAAAACAAAATGTTTTATTTAATATCCCAGCAAAAAAATCGAGATTTTGGAAGCAGTACAGACTTTTCGTGTTATACAAATGCGCTTCATAGTAGTGACAAATGTATTGCCTGAATATATGCACTAATGTATGGCAAGAAATGCTTAAGCTTCTTAGATTTTTCTTTTTCGTCCACTTAAAAAACAAAGTTTTGCACATTCATTTACAGTGGTGCATTCAAGGAAGCGCTACTGTAAGGCAGAGATTATAAAAATATACATATTACGAAGAATGCAGATGAGTTACGATCTTAAAACGACAAAACAATAGACTGATTTTATTATATACTCAATGCGCTGAAATAAGCGTTTAACATGAAATGCTCCTAAGTGGGACATCGTGAACAAATATCATGCAATACGTAAGCATGTTTGTAAGCTACACCAGCAAAACTCTCCTTGACAAACCTGCTTATCGCGAAGCAGTAGTTTTTGCTGGGATGATTATTTGGAATTTTCTTGTGAATCCAAATTGATTATTAGGCTAAGGTTCGTAACGCTATATTCAGAAAGAATCAGGCCTGATTAATATTCGAAGGAACAAGGAAAAATTAACATAAACTTAATTGTTCAATGTACACAGCTACAGCAGACTACATTTTAGCTCACACTATCAATTTTCTATGAATCCAAGAAACAATCCATGTTCATTACCTGGGCTCGGACTTTCATGCAAGTGCATGTTTTTGTGGTGATAGATAAAGAGGTATTGGCTAATTATCTATCCGAATCATTAAATTTTAAGTAGTTTGGCATCGATTTATGTTGCATATTTTTGCATATATTGGTGGTAAGTGCATATTTTTCCATATTTTGGCAATTATATACAATCTCGTTGCGCATCTACCAGACTAATGCCAGACGGAATCGCATGAAGGCGTGAAGTCCGAACTCTCTTGACGTCCAATCAATCTCCGGGATGGAGGACGTCAACGTCACCGTCGTAGACAAAATGTAGCATGGTGAATGAAGGTGACAAGTTAACTCCCCCACCCCGCTACCGCATATGTGAAGAAAAACCAACTGCAGTTAATATCAACTTGAAAGTGAATTTAATTCTCGTATTAAATTTTCACGAAAAAGTTGTAAATATAAGAATTGAAATCACATTCAACAGAGCCACCTGACAAGAGGTGATAAGCAAAATACACGTGAGCACTGACGACGGAAGTGTAGCGGCTTCCGAAAGTGGCGTGCTACTCTGTTCTGTTGTGTACGTTGAAAAGTTTAGTTGATATTAATTTATCTCTTGTTGCTTGGAATATTAATCATGCCCAACTCTTTCTGAATTAAAACGTTACGAACCTTAGCATAATAATCAATTTGGATTCATTAGTGCCATTGTTGCCTTGTCAACAGTCGCCTCTAAATGCTGTCTTCATAACACATTTGAGTCTAATATCACTCCCAGATACTTGACCTCCGATGAGCTTTCTATTTAATATCGATATTTCTAAAGAATAACGATTTCGATATATCGTCACCTTATTATTGGTTTGACCCATAAACATAGGAAAAAGCATTAGAAAGCAGCAAACCAATAATAAGCTGACGATATATCGATATTTTTTCTAGTATGATTATTCGTACATAATCCCATAATTTTTTAAAAACAAAACACAAAAAGTACTTTTCTTATAATTAAATAACCTGAAAAGAGTAAATTTCCAGCTGCCTTACTGTTTCAACAATGTTTCATGGAACGTACATCAAGAAAATCATACTCAAAAAAAGGTAATTTTTCGAATACAAAAAAGGTTATAAATAAAACAAAAGATTTGGTTATGAATATTTATTTTAATGAAGATTGAGTCGAAATTTTTTATAAAATTCGACGAAAAACAAAAGCAAAGCTAAAAATATCGAATTTGATACTATCGATATATATTGATATTGCAATTAAAAATATCGACGTATATATCGATATATTTTTGAGAAAATATCGATATATCGATATTTATGCCTCAGAACCAATTTTTATTGTCTCAAACCGCAGTGAGGTTTTAGATATTAAACTGGTTAGTGTACAGCACACCAACTCAATTAGTAACTGGACGGTTTGGGAAATTGTTCCTTTTCCGACCATCGCTATATTGATTTTTCTATATTGGATTTTTGAATCTAGACTGGACCCCATAGTAAACAGAAGAAAAACCAACTGCAGTTAATATCAACTTGAAAGTGAACTTAATTCTCGTATTGAATTTTCACGAAAAAGTTGTAAATATGAGAATTGAAACCACATTCAACAGAGCCACTTGACAAGAGGTGATAAGCAAAACACTCGTGAGCACTGACGATGGAAATGTAGCGGCTTCCGAAAGTGGCGTGCTACTCTGTTTTGTTGTGTACGTTGAAAAATTAAGTTGATATTAATTTATCTCTTGTTGCTTGGAATATTAATCATGCCCAACTCTTTCTGAATTAAAACGTTACGAACCTTAGCCTAATAATCAATTTGGATTCATTAGTGCCTTTGTTGCCTTGTCAACATTCGCCTCTAAATGCTGTCTCCATAACACATTTGAGTCTAATATCACTCCCAGATACTTGACCTCCGATGAGCTTTCTATTTGAACGCTATCTACTCATATGTATTTGTCAGCGTGGAAGTGTCCTCCTCCTTGTGCAAGAAACAATAGTAGTCTTTGCAGGGTTGATATTCAACCCTGCAGATAGACACCATTCCTTCACTATCTTTAATCTGTTCTGTATTATATCACACAACGTCTCTTCAAATTTTCCTCTTGCAATGATAACGATGTCATCGTCATATGATTGACATTCTATGACATTGCTCTTCAGCCTGTGCAAGAGTTCGTCAACTACGAGGCTTCACAAAAGTGGAGTCAGTACACTGCCTTGGGGGCATCCCTTGGTCGTCCTTACTGCAAGATATTCTACCCCTACTTGGCTCTCCGCAGTCCTACTGTCAAGCATGGCCCATATCCATCTGGATATGGTGTTCCCAACTCTTTTCCTTCTAAGCGCAGATGTAACGGCAGAGTGCTCTGTATTGCCGAAGGCCCCTTCCACATCTAGAAATGCATAGACCGTGACTTCCTCAGCGTCTACACAACTACGTATTGTGTTCATCAGTTGATACAGCGCAGTGTCCGTTGAACGACCTGCCCTGTATGCGTGCTGCCGCAGATGCAACGGCCCCTACACAATATAGTTGATCGGATATAATTATCAATAATTTTCTCCATCAGTTTAAGCATGAAAGAGGTTAAACTTATGGGTCGAAATTACCTTGGAAGAGAAATATCCCTCCTACCTATCTTAGGTATAAAGATCACTCTTGCCCTGCTCCATACCTGTGGTATGTAGCCTAGAGCTAAAATGCTCCTGGTTAATCTTATTTATTTAAATGTAGTCAATGGATATAATCCTTACAGACTAATAACAAGATACTTATAATTATATAGAATTTATGAATTTAGAAAAATAATGATTTTTTGCTTTATAACATTAGAATTTAAAGAAAAATCAACAAATTCAGACAAATAATTATATTGACGACATAACCTCGTAAAAGGATCAGCCATAGCATAATTAGATCTACAAAAGTTAATAAGAAGAGGATTATAATGACGAGTACTACGACAAGGTATACTAAATTTAACAGAAATTCAGAGCAAATATTACCATTGATAAGGCTTATCATAAAAGACACATTTAACATTGTACTTTTGAGAGTAGGCAGTTTTATTAATGCTAATCTAATAGTATAGGAAGGCAAAATTGTTGAGGAACTCCATCGAAGGCCACGTAAACAGAATAACAAGAATTGTTTTTGCACAGATTCAATACGAATATTATGAATGTTGTAGTATGGAGCCCATAACATTGATCCGTATTCTAAAATAGGTCCAACTAGAGACACGTACAGTTGCTTCGTAATGTAAGGGTCATAAAACTCTTTAGCCCACCGCTTTATAAAGGCAAGCACACCTCTAGCTTTATTTACAGCCAAAGTAATGTGAGAAAGAAAATTTAACTTAGGATACAGTGAAATTCAAAGATCAAGAAATTAATCAACCAACTCCAACCAGGGTGACCGTTGAAAATTTTTAAAAAGTGGCACAAAAAGGGGATTTTGAGGAAAAAAGTTGCACCAAAAAGAGGATTTTTTGAAAAAAAGGGGCAACTTTTTTAAAAAGGGAATAATTGAACAAAATTCTAGTATTTAATGAATTTCTATGGCATATAATGCTTTTGAAATAATATGAGTAAATTTTTATGTTTTTTCTATCTACAAAAGAAAGTTTTCTGCACGAACGAAGTAGCCACTTTCTAGCGAGTTATTTAAGCAACACATGCATACATGCGTGGCTGACTCTGTCAGCCAGATAACAAGTTCAATGTAAAAATATTAAATAGTGGACCAATATGGCCTACAAATGGCAGAGTTCTGAGCGAGCAAACTTAAAAAAATACTTAGGATTTCAGTCTTCTCCCTTTGTTGATATCGGTCAAAAATAAGTTTTGCTCTTATATGAAATGTTGCCATTTCACACACTTTTATTGTTTTTAAGTTATAGCACTAATATTCATGTGAATGTAAAAAAATTAGCACAGTTTTAAATAAAATCTTTCTTGAATATTCTACAAACAATGTATTTTGTAAAATGCGTGATTATTTACGAAAACCAAAAATATATGTAAGAGAAGCGGCTTATTAGTTTCATTATAAATATTCGCTGAACCAACTCTTCAAATTGCGTAAATATTTCATTTCAAAACGTTAATATTACTTTTGTCTTAGGGGTTGATTTAGTAAAACTAAATCTAACGTTCACTCAAAAATTTGCATGAAAATCACTTTTAAAATATTTAATACCGCGTGCTTTTCATACAAATTTTTAACAATACGTACTTGTTCGTGCTAGTGAATCAGGGTATTAGTTTCTAATAATTTTAGTACAATAATGAATATCTATAGATCCGAACTCTTAAACTATTCCAAAATCCAAGAAATTTAACTTTTTTCATAATTGAGTTATGCATTTTTTGTCGAACTGTATGGTTTTTATCCAAAGGTATTTAATTAGTTTGGGTTAAGTTCGTTTTCAATTTAATCTTTCGATCAAATTATTTTTTATTTAAGAAAGAAATTCTAAAGCATGTAAATATTGAACATTCAAAGTAAAATTTGGATGTACGGAAGGTTGAACTGACATCAGATGTTTCGAGACCACCACAGTCTTCTCATCAGAGCCCTTTTAACTACACTACCAGCGACGGCAGCAACAACATCCTAGCGAAAATCCTACTCATTTTAGTAATGCTGACTTTAGACGACATGTATTTTACATCTGACTTGTCAAATTTCCCACTCAGAGGTTATGTCAGAGGTTATGTCAGATGTAATTGCACATGTACGTGTGAAAGCAAATATTATAAACCGTCTGTAAATTGACAATTTTGACAAACATGCGAAGTTACATATGTCTCACACACCTAACAAGCCATATGTAAAAAACATGTCGTCTAAAGTCAGCATAAGCTCAATAAACAGATTTTGTCGTGGCGAGTCGTACCTATTATTAATGAACTTTTTCTAAATGTTCGATACTTCACTATCTGTCTTTTATTTAGCATGTTCAACTATTTTTAATTATTTTGGCTTGAGTTCGATTTTAATTTAAAATAATTAAATTTCTTTAAATACAGTCGACTAAAACTCGTAACTTAATTTTCTATTTCAAAACAGTTTTTTTATAAGAATATAAATAATGGACTTAAATCACATTTTTGCATTAAGATTTTTTTTATAAAAATAGTTTAGTACCGTAAAAAACTCATATTAAATCAAAAAGTATCACTTCATAACAAAAGGGGCATAATCAGGTATGTGATGGAAATCGATTTCGAAAACGAACCAATTTTGAAAGGTGATTTTTAATAATATTTCTTTATTAAAAACAATTTTATCACATATTTTATAAAAATATTTCGTTATTACAAAGGAGTTGTATCACAAAAATTATAAAAATTTTATGAAAAGTGCTTTAAAAGAAACTTTCGAAAGTCCTTCGTTTTCAAAATCGATTTCCATCACATACCTGAATATTACAAAAGGTGGCAGATTTAGGTCATTTTAAAAAAGGGGCACTAAAAATTGCCACTTTAGTCGCAAAAGGGTCACGCTGACTCCAACTGATGACCTCGCAAAGAGTAGTTAACTGCAATAATATTATTTCTCGAAAAGCGCATGCATTTTCATTTCCTTAAATTCAGCTCCATCGTGATCTATATAAATGATTAAAGGAATAACAAATTTTAACATCGTCAGCGTACATCAGTATATTGGCGAAGTTTATATATATTCTGTTTTCGGTGTTTATAAACGACCTTCCTAACGTTATAAACTTCATTTCTTGATCTTTGAATTTCACTGTATCCTAAGTTAAATTTTCTTTCTCACATTACTTTGGCTGTAAATAAAGCTAGAGGTGTGCTTGCCTTTATAAAGCGGTGGGCTAAAGAGTTTTCTGACCCTTACATTACGAAGCAACTGTACGTGTCTCTAGTTGGACCTATTTTAGAATACGGATCAATGTTATGGGCTCCATACTACAACATTCATAATATTCGTATTGAATCTGTGCAAAAACAATTCTTGTTATTCTGTTTACGTGGCCTTCGATGGAGTTCCTCAACAATTTTGCCTTCCTATACTATTAGATTAGCATTAATAAAACTGCCTACTCTCAAAAGTACAATGTTAAATGTGTCTTTTATGATAAGCCTTATCAATGGTAATATTTGCTCTGAATTTCTGTTAAATTTAGTATACCTTGTCGTAGTACTCGTCATTATAATCCTCTTCTTATTAACTTTTGTAGATCTAATTATGCTATGGCTGATCCTTTTACGAGGTTATGCCGTCAATATAATTACTTGTCTGAATTTGTTGATTTTTCTTTAAATTCTAATGTTATAAAGCAAAAAATCATTATTTTTCTAAAGTCATAAATTCTATATAATTATAAGTATCTTGTTATTAGTCTGTAAGGATTATATCCATTGACTACATTTAAATAAATAAGATTAACCAGGAGCATTTTAGCTCTAGGCTACATACCACAGGTATGGAGCAGGGCAAGAGTGATCTTTATACCTAAGATAGGTAGGAGGGATATTTCTCTTCCAAGGTAATTTCGACCCATAAGTTTAACCTCTTTCATGCTTAAACTGATGGAGAAAATTATTGATAATTATATCCGATCAACTATATTGTGTAGGGGCCGTTGCATCTGCGGCAGCACGCATACAGGGCAGGTCGTTCAACGGACACTGCGCTGTATCAACTGATGAACACAATACGTAGTTGTGTAGACGCTGAGGAAGTCACGGTCTATGCATTTCTAGATGTGGAAGGGGCCTTCGGCAATACAGAGCACTCTGCCGTTACATCTGCGCTTAGAAGGAAAAGAGTTGGGAACACCATATCCAGATGGATATGGGCCATGCTTGACAGTAGGACTGCGGAGAGCCAAGTAGGGGTAGAATATCTTGCAGTAAGGACGACCAAGGGATCCCCCCAAGGCAGTGTACTGTCTCCACTTTTGTGAAGCCTCGTAGTTGACGAACTCTTGCACAGGCTAAAGAGCAATGCCATAGAATGTCAATCATATGCCGATGACATCGTTATCATTGCAAGAGGAAAATTTGAAGAGACGTTGTGTGATATAATACAGAACAGATTAAAGATAGTGAAGGAATGGTGTCTATCTGCAGGGCTGAATATCAACCCTGCAAAGACTACTATTGTTTCTTGCACAAGGAGGAGGACACTTCCACGCTGACAAATACATATGAGTAGATAGCGTGCAAATAGAAAGCTCATCGGAGGTCAAGTATCTGGGAGTGATATTAGACTCAAATGTGTTATGGAGACAGCATTTAGAGGCGAATGTTGACAAGGCAACAAAGGCACTAATGAATCCAAATTGATTATTAGGCTAAGGTTCATAACGTTTTAATTCAGAAAGAGTTGGGCATGATTAATATTCCAAGCAACAAGAGATAAATTAATATCAACTTAATTTTTCAACGTACACAACAGAACAGAGTAGCACGCCACTTTCGGAAGCCGCTACATTTCCATCGTCAGTGCTCACGAGTGTTTTGCTTATCACCTCTTGTCAAGTGGCTCTGTTGAATGTGGTTTCAATTCTTATATTTACAACTTTTTCGTGAAAATTCAATACGAGAATTAAATTCACTTTCAAGTTGATATTAACTGCAGTTGGTGTTTCTTCTGTTTACTATGGGGTCCAGTCTAGATTCAAAAATCCAATATAGAAAAATCAATATAACGATGGTCGGAAAAGGAACAATTTCCCAAACCGTCCAGTTACTAATTGAGTTGGTGTGCTGTACACTAACCAGTTTAATATCTAAAACCTCTCTGCGGTTTGACACAATAAAAATAGGTTCTGAGGCATAAATATCGATATATCGATATTTTCTCAAAAATATATCGATATATATCGTCGATATTTTTAATTGCAATATATCGATATGTTGATTTTTTTCAATATATATCGATAGTATCAAATTCGGTATTTATATATATATATATATATATATATATATATATATATATATATATATATATATATATATATATATATATATATATATATATATATATATATATATATATATATATATATATATATATATATATATATATATATATATATATATATATATATATATATATATATATATATATATATATATATATATATATATATATATATATATATATATATATATATATATATATATATATATATATATATATATATATATATATATATATATATATATATATATATATATATATATATATATATATATATATATATATATATATATATATATATATATATATATATATATATATATATATATATATATATATATATATATATATATATATATATATATATATATATATATATATATATATATATATATATATATATATATATATATATATATATATATATATATATATATATATATATATATATATATATATATATATATATATATATATATATATATATATATATATATATATATATATATATATATATATATATATATATATATATATATATATATATATATATATATATAATATATATATATATATATATATATATATATATATATATATATATATATATACATATACATATACATATACATATACATATACATATACATATACATATACATATACATATACATATACATATACATATACATATACATATACATATACATATACATATACATATACATATACATATACATATACATATACATATACATATACATATACATATACATATACATATACATATACATATACATATACATATACATATACATATACATATACATATACATATACATATACATATACATATACATATACATATACATATACATATACATATACATATACATATACATATACATATACATATACATATACATATACATATACATATACATATACATATACATATACATATACATATACATATACATATACATATACATATACATATACATATACATATACATATACATATACATATACATATACATATACATATACATATACATATACATATACATATACATATACATATACATATACATATACATATACATATACATATACATATACATATACATATACATATACATATACATATACATATACATATACATATACATATACATATACATATACATATACATATACATATACATATACATATACATATACATATACATATACATATACATATACATATACATATACATATACATATACATATACATATACATATACATATACATATACATATACATATACATATACATATACATATACATATACATATACATATACATATACATATACATATACATATACATATACATATACATATACATATACATATACATATACATATACATATACATATACATATACATATACATATACATATACATATACATATACATATACATATACATATACATATACATATACATATACATATACATATACATATACATATACATATACATATACATATACATATACATATACATATACATATACATATACATATACATATACATATACATATACATATACATATACATATACATATACATATACATATACATATACATATACATATACATATACATATACATATACATATACATATACATATACATATACATATACATATACATATACATATACATATACATATACATATACATATACATATACATATACATATACATATACATATACATATACATATACATATACATATACATATACATATACATATACATATACATATACATATACATATACATATACATATACATATACATATACATATACATATACATATACATATACATATACATATACATATACATATACATATACATATACATATACATATACATATACATATACATATACATATACATATACATATACATATACATATACATATACATATACATATACATATACATATACATATACATATACATATACATATACATATACATATACATATACATATACATATACATATACATATACATATACATATACATATACATATACATATACATATACATATACATATACATATACATATACATATACATATACATATACATATACATATACATATACATATACATATACATATACATATACATATACATATACATATACATATACATATACATATACATATACATATACATATACATATACATATACATATACATATACATATACATATACATATACATATACATATACATATACATATACATATACATATACATATACATATACATATACATATACATATACATATACATATACATATACATATACATATACATATACATATACATATACATATACATATACATATACATATACATATACATATACATATACATATACATATACATATACATATACATATACATATACATATACATATACATATACATATACATATACATATACATATACATATACATATACATATACATATACATATACATATACATATACATATACATATACATATACATATACATATACATATACATATACATATACATATACATATACATATACATATACATATACATATACATATACATATACATATACATATACATATACATATACATATACATATACATATACATATACATATACATATACATATACATATACATATACATATACATATACATATACATATACATATACATATACATATACATATACATATACATATACATATACATATACATATACATATACATATACATATACATATACATATACATATACATATACATATACATATACATATACATATACATATACATATACATATACATATACATATACATATACATATACATATACATATACATATACATATACATATACATATACATATACATATACATATACATATACATATACATATACATATACATATACATATACATATACATATACATATACATATACATATACATATACATATACATATACATATACATATACATATACATATACATATACATATACATATACATATACATATACATATACATATACATATACATATACATATACATATACATATACATATACATATACATATACATATACATATACATATACATATACATATACATATACATATACATATACATATACATATACATATACATATACATATACATATACATATACATATACATATACATATACATATACATATACATATACATATACATATACATATACATATACATATACATATACATATACATATACATATACATATACATATACATATACATATACATATACATATACATATACATATACATATACATATACATATACATATACATATACATATACATATACATATACATATACATATACATATACATATACATATACATATACATATACATATACATATACATATACATATACATATACATATACATATACATATACATATACATATACATATACATATACATATACATATACATATACATATACATATACATATACATATACATATACATATACATATACATATACATATACATATACATATACATATACATATACATATACATATACATATACATATACATATACATATACATATACATATACATATACATATACATATACATATACATATACATATACATATACATATACATATACATATACATATACATATACATATACATATACATATACATATACATATACATATACATATACATATACATATACATATACATATACATATACATATACATATACATATACATATACATATACATATACATATACATATACATATACATATACATATACATATACATATACATATACATATACATATACATATACATATACATATACATATACATATACATATACATATACATATACATATACATATACATATACATATACATATACATATACATATACATATACATATACATATACATATACATATACATATACATATACATATACATATACATATACATATACATATACATATACATATACATATACATATACATATACATATACATATACTTAGAAGAACTGTTGTTAAATCGAATGGTTTGCTTTCTACCCGTTAAATATGATCTTAACCAGCTTAGACTGTTACGAGTTACACCGAATAGATCCAGTGGGGCATAAGCTCCTTTTTCCACTGCTGGAGAAGTATAGGGAGAATACTATCCACACCTGGAGATTTGTAGGGTTGAAAGGTGTCAATAGCCCATTCTATGCGCTGTTCGGTGCATAGTTTCCGTGCAACGTCCGAGGATTCTTTGTTTCCTCTAAGTCTTGCAGATGGTTCTGGTGTCGGGCTCTCTATACTTCCCGGAAAATAAGTCGAGAGTAGCAGCAGCGCCTTGCCTTTTTCATTCCTGGCGTAGGTTCCATCTGCCCTTTTGAGTGTTACTGATGAGTCCACATGGGCTTTGGCCATGATTTTATGTAATCTGGCCGCTGCCGGCGTGGTTGACATCTCACAAAATTCCTAAAGTTATTTCTCTTCGCCCTCCGAATCGCGGAGTTGTAAGCCGTTAGACTTTCGGTGTAGGTCCGCTAGTCTCCAGTACGCTGCGCTTTATTAAACAGCTTATGCATTTTTCTCCGGAGGTCTGCCAGTTCCTTACTCCACCATTGTGCCTCTTTGTTTCTATTAGATGAGGTAAGGGGGCAGCTCCATGGTCACGTACAGATTATGGGTACTCCAGGATTCTGCGACAGAATCAAGGACTCCACGACCATATCGAGAATTGGACACCGAAACCTTACTTTGGTTTGCTATTTCTCTAGCTTGTTCGCATCAGGGAACAAGCCTGGCGGAGCGTTGTCTTCACAAATGGCTCCAAAAAATGGCGGAGTTGTCTATGTGTAAAACTTCACTGTAAGAGTTCCAGTTAGGCTTTAGGATGGCTGCAAGCAGAAATCACCGCTATCACCATTGCATCTAAGCAATCTTAGTTATTATAGGATATCAAAGGTACATATATATTTATTTACCGATAGCAGCCACCATAGCCGCTATAAATGGTGTATACAATACATCGTTGTGGTGTTCGAATGCCGACTAAATGAGATAGCGAGACATTCGAGAGTAAAGCACCATTCATAATATGACAGGAATCATGACAGCAAAGTCTCAATATCAAATTCGGCTTGATAGTGCGGCAGTGGAATTAACTGGCACAATTTCTCATAGAAATGAACTGCCATGGTAGTACTATCACGACAGTTACTGTCATGGTGTGGACGGGGCTTAGCACTGGGTTGGGTTCCGGGATACTCGGATTGCCCGGAAATGCTAAACAGGATGTGTCACTGAGCAACTCAATGATTTGCCAATTCATTCGCATTCCTCTATCTCACTGCTGATACAGCTTGAATTATATAGGCTGGCACAACATAGGTGGGAACACGAAGGCACTTGCCGTGTGGCTAAGTCCACGCGGCCCCACTACCACCTATGCAGGACAAGTAATCTGCTCAAGGTCAGTAAAGGTCGAATGAAACTTAGTCACGGTGCGGCGCGGATCCAGCTTGAGCTTTTAGGAGGGAACTTTTAACTAAAACATACTATTTTGCAAAATTTGTTTTAGCAACTGTATACAAATTGGGTATATATTACTCGTTTTGGGGGGATCACCACCCGCTCCCTTGTATCCGCGCCTGGTCACAGTGCTCACAGGGCACTGGAATATCGGGACCCATGCCAGAAGGATGGGTCTGAATTAGATCGAAAGGTGTCATGATAAGGAAGAGGACAGAGTTCTTCATCTTCTATGCCAATGGCCAGCTCTAGCGTGTAAGGACGTGAGTTCTGGACGCTAACATACTTCCAGACTAAAACAGTCTGACAAATGTAGTGTTAGTCAAGGTATCCTCGTACTTAGTTCGATCGGGATGGTTTTACACGGCGACAGGACAATCGTAAGTAATTGTTAATAAGCGATTAATTACACCCTGTCTGCTCTATGGTATCACAAAGGGATCGAACCAACTGACCCAAGTGAATCGCTTCTTGAGTTGTGACTGCCCTCGCAACCTAACCTAAACTAGGTGCCAATACAGTTTTTAAAAACTTTTACGGAAGTGAACTACGTAAATATTTGGTTTATTCAACTAAAAGGGTAATAAAAATTTAATTAAATAACAAACAACACCTTGGCTAGCTAAAGCTTTCCTGCATACCCGGCCTTCGACCGGGTGCAAGGATTTTCTCCACTATGGTATAACAAACACCGGCTTCGCTAACTAGAGCTTCGCATTATAACAAACACCGACATCGCTAACTAAAGCTTCTCTGCACAGCCGGCCTTTGACCGGGCGCAAGGTGTTTCTCCTCTATGATATAACAAACACTGGCTTCTCTAACTAATGCTCTGCATAGCCGGCTTTCCGCCGGGCGCAACGATTTTCTCCTCTATGGTATAGCGAACACCGGCTTCGTTAACCAAAACTTCTCTGCATAGCAATTAATACGTAAGTAAGCCAACAACAACTTAAATTAAATAAAAAAAACAAAAGGAAATGAGAAAAATACGAATGAATGTATGCACATACACATGCATCTACATACGATTTTCAAATGATTATAAGAAAATAATGTATACTAAAAAAAAGAACTAAATCTTAAGAAAATTTACTGAATTTGAGTTCAAAACGGTTGTCGTATGGCGCCAAAGCCGTTTTTCCAAGATTTTAGTACAAATTTCCTTGATGTTAGGAAATATATTTGATGATAATTTGATTAAAATTCTACTTGAACAGAGTGAAATATTTACTGTAAGTTAGTTCATTATTTATCTGATGTACAGCCGTGTCACAGAATACCATTCCGATCGGAAGTGGTTTCAATTCCGTAAGTTGCTTCTTCAGAAAACGAAAAACGAAAATTTTCTCCGTAATCAAACCTCTTTTAAATTTCAAAGTTTTTCGTTTTCTGAAGAAGCAACTTACGGAATTGAAACCACTTCCGATCGGAATGGTATTCTGTGACACGGCTGAATATATCCTATAATTTAGTTTAAATTTACTTAAAACTGGTAAATATTTTTATAAAAGTAGTCGGGTAATTAGGTATTTTTTCACTAGTCCAAATTTTTAATTCTGTTTAATTTTTTTTTCTTCCACATACATTACTCCCTACAAGAAAATAAAATTTTTACTCAGTCGAAGAAGTTTTTTTCTGTTTCGCCTTTAATTTTATCATGAAAAGTTTCCTTTATATTTACAGTGTATTGTTTAACTAAAATCTTTAATATGGGTAAAGACTGGTAACCCTATCAACTATAAATAAACATGCAAAAATAAAGAAATCAAGAATATTTCGCATCTTAAGGTGGCAATTTAAAAATTTTTAAGCAAATGGAGCAAATATATTTTGTCGCTCCTAAAAGTATGCTATATGCATGTAATAATTTCCAAAACATGGTGTAATAAGTATGCAGGTCCAACAGATACAACAAAAAACTAGATAATGCTTATAAAAAAATACACGTGCCAGACGTTGCTTATGTACAAAACTACCAGAACAAAAAATAGTCAGCTGACTTTATGCTGCCACCTGTATACTTATTGCACCATGTTCCAAAGCATCTAACTAATTGTTAACCAATGGCATTTGACGGTTTAACTAATGGTAAACAAAGAAGTGTGAATAAAATATCATTGGCTAAACTATTGTCATTAGCTAACTAATGACTGTGAATTTGGGCCTTAGGAAACTTTTCGTGAAAATTTGTAGGCTATTAACAAAAAATAGTTTTTAGAAACTTTATTCTTAAATTCTAGGAGAATTTCCTAATATTAATAAGAAGAAAGAACTCAAATTGAGAATAGCGTTTTACACTTTTTGAGTAAGTCAAATTTTATGAGCTAATTAGGAGTACGTCTTTTCCTAAACCTTATTTTTTAGACTAATATGAAACTAGTTAATTTCATATTAAGTATGAAAAGTTTTCAGTTTATTTTTCGAACATAAAAATCTACTAAAATGTTAGTTAAATTACCTAAAAAACTTTGTAAATATCATCCCTTCCACTTAGTTAAAATACACCATAGTTTTAGGAAATATATAATTTTTTTGTGTGTATATATGAAAACTTCAGAGATCCATAACTCGAAAACTATGCGTATCCGAGACTTTTTCAATTTCTACGTATTTTTCAGTTTCCTATCACACTATGCATTTTATAAATTAGATTATAAATTAGATTTAAGCCAAAATACCACACGTTTGTTACTTACTTTCATCCAGTCAATATTATCTAGCCAATTATCTTTGATGTCGTTTGATTTATTCCAGTGATAATGTCCTTCTTTGTCAAAATGTCCTTCTTCCAATTCCTCGCGCATATTAAACGGAGTAATCTTAACTTCATCTTGAATTTTTGACTCCCCATCTTCTTCGCCCTCAATGTCGCTTTCGCAAAGGTCTCCTCTGAAAATGTTGTTTTTATTTGTTAAGAAACATGATCAGTAATAAGTGAGCTAGGTTGTTTTGCAAAATCAAAGTTCAACGTTGAAAGCAAATGTCCTTGCAAAATATCTTTGCTTCTTCATGAAACACAATACCAATTTCCTAAAAGTATTCACGTCAAAAATGTAGTCTTGAGAAATTGCAAAAGTGCAGTTATCTTCAAAAAATAACAACAACTACACAGAAAATAATTTCGAGCTGACGTTTTAGCAAGTGCGTAAATTCTGTGCAAAATATTGCACAAAACATATCAATCCCTTTTCGCGAAAAGATCGTAAGCGACAAATATTACATTTTCCACGATAATGTTTTTTATTGTATTTAAACATGATTTATATTCATAAGCTGTCGCTTACGATCAAATGTTATAGCCTTTTTTTCAAAAGCTAACAACAATTTTGAAATTTTCACAATTTTGGGTAGGCTCAATAAAAAATGTTTTTTACAAAATGTCGCTTACGATAATTTATCGCAAAGGGGTCTATATGCTTAGCGACAGTTCAATTGCCTTGCCAACCTTAGAAACTATTATGGGTTTAATTAAAAAAAAAATACCAAAGGAGCACTTATTTATATAATAATCCACCGAAAAACAACTTTTTCTCTGTAATGTTATGTTCACATGGGCAAATACATTCATGCTTCGCTCTTCCATTCCTACTTCGCTCTCCCATTCGTGCTTCACAACCCAATCATGATAAAAACAACGTGCGCCGCCATACAAAATTTTGAGAGCGAAGCACCTTATTTTAAGATGCCTCATTTTGAATATACTGGCGAAGCACGAAAAATTTCTATATGCGCTGATTTGCATCGCAGTTCATTGCTAGTTTACCTGTAGTGAGATTCTGTAACTTTTAACAATAACAACAGTTGTTATATTGTCAATTGCTTAAGTTGCTTGCACTAACGATTCTACGATTCTGTGACTTCTTGTTAGCAACATTGTTTAAATCTTACATCATGTGGCATCTCTGTTAGAATAAACGAAAAGCGCAAAGAGGAATATTACAAAAACAAATGAATTTGTAATTGCCAAACAATGTACAAAAACATGATAATTTTTTTCCAAATTATTTTCATTCCCGCTACAGTATATATCGGATATAAGAAACTTTAAAAATTTCACAAAATTGTTTCTCATATGCGGTTTTTTCTTAAAAGCAATTATTGTTTATAAGAAAGTTATTTCTTAGACTGAATTTACATTATGAAATTTTTTTAAATTCTGTTGTAAAGTTGCTACGTATTTCACCGTCTATTTAAACGTTGAAATTTTCAAGCAATCAAGCAATGAAATTTTTTTGATAGTTCACTTTTGATATAAAGTTTGTGCGTTCGTTATAAAAACAAATGCACGTATATTTTTAATTAAATACTGAAAAAATTACCAGATATTAAAATGTATACGAAACACTATTAAAAAAAAATAAAATTTAAACAATTTTAAAATATAAACGTCAACGAAAGAAATGAAGAGGAAGCAAGTGTCAAAAAAAATCCCCTGCAACAATTTGCATGACTTCAATAAGTCATGCCATTTTTCCTACCCCGTTTACTTCTCTACACCTCTTGCCTATAAAACAAAATTTCATGCATCTAATTTCATGAAAAATTTCATAATGTAAATTCAGTCTTATACACATTTATATGGATATAAGAAACTTTTTTCTAATAAGTGTGTATTCAATAAAGCATACATATGTAATACTTTTTTTATAAAAAGTAAAACAAATTAAGTTCGATAGTTAAAACTTTTTATTATCTATACGAAACGATTCATATAAAAAAACTAACTAAATAGGCTCTAACAAAAGATAAACAATAAAAAAAGAATTCAGTTTGCACTATAAAAATTTCTTATATAAAATCTTTTTTCATATCATTTATCATTTTTGGTGTTCGAAAAAAGTTTCTTATATCAGGTTTTTTCTTATATACGATTTTCTTTTTTAGAACATTTTTCGATGGAAAGTACAGAAAAAGACACGGTGTTTTTGGTCCACTTTCTTATAAGCGGTTTTTTTCTTATATGCGATGTGCTTATATCAGGTATCTACTGTAGGAACTTTTACATAAATTAATTCATATTTTCTTTAAAAAGTATTTTAAAAATTCAGTATAGAATTTGTAGTCTGTTGTACTAGGCACAACTCTTTCCTTTCAGCCAAACATACTATTTGGAATTAATTGTATTTTTACTTTATATAAATAGAAAAGCATTTTAGAAGTTGCTTACAAAAAAGTTGAAAATTTTTTCAAAGCAACTTTGATTTCATAAATTAAATTAAAACAAAATTCATACTGCGTATGAAATAATTCCTGTTTTTTTATTTATGAACTTTTTTCATACTATTTATGCTCAAACTTTTTTCTGTGTATTACAAATATTGTTATTTAAACGTAAATATTTTATATATTTGTATATTTTTGTAAAAAAATTAACTTTAATTGTTGGCATAAAGTGCGTGTTACGGCTGAACAGCTGACTCGTTGTCTATTCATTAACAACAGAAATATTTTTGCTGTTAGTTAAACAACAGCAAATATTGTTAAAAATGTTACAGAGTAGCAAAATCGACAATTTGCTTGTTATATTTTTTGACAATAACAGCTACATATTGTTAAAATTGAATAGAGAATCTCACTACAGATGTAATAATGGTACCTATTGAAAAATTGATTGCTGATATGAAGCTGTTATTTGAGGACCGTTAAAGCCGCCTAGCCCTTAAGCGGCAATTTGAAAATAGAAAGTGTAAAACCGGTGAGTCTTTCGAAGAATATTTCCATGAAAAATTAATATTAGCCAGCAAAGCAATGATTGACGATTCGGAAATGGTGGAATATCTCATCGATGGTATACCTGACTATACATTGCGATCGTATGCACAAAGACAGTGTTTTAAAAACAAAAATTATTTGCTGGAAGCAATCCACTTAGTGAGTATGCCAAAATTAAAACAAAATCGTGTTCCTGATGCAAAAACAAAAAAAAAAAAATTCGCTGCTATAACTGCAATTCTATTGGACATGTGGCAAATGAGACTCCATGAAAAATGGCCCAAAAATAAAAATGAAAATTCGCCCAAAAATTTTTCCATACAAATTATAAGTTATTTTTCATATGAAAAATCGCCCAAAATTTTACACCCAAAAATTCTGGTAATCATCAAAATCGAATATAGAATTTAAAATATTATATTATATTAAATAATTGAAAGTTTCTCCAATGTGTTCCATCTCCATCATTATTTGGCTTCTATAGCAGTAAAAGTTTAAAATCATTCCACCCGGCTAAAGGCCGGCTACACGGAAAGTCGTTGAAAGCACGTTCCAAATTAAGTATTCCGAAGGCTGTTAGTGTTGAAAATTGTCGTAAGCGAAGCCGAGATTTAACATACCATAGAGCTGAAAATCCTTCCGCCCGGCCGAAACCCGGCTATACGGCAAATCGTCGAATGCGTTTCTCAAGTTAAACATTCCAATGCTCACTAATATAAAAATTTTCAAAAATGAAGCGGATATTTGACATACCATAGAGTTTAAAATCCTTCGTGCAGGTGGAATCAAGTCTTTGCTTCGCTTTCGACAATTTTCAATATAAGTTGCCTTCAGAATGCTTAATTTGGTACGTGCTTTCGACGACTTTTTGTGTAGCCGGCCTTTGGCCGGGTGGAAGGATTTTAAACTCTATGGTATGTCAAATCTCGGCTTCGCTTACTACAATTTTCAATATTAGTAGCCTTCAGAATACTTAATTTGGTACGTGCTTCGACGACTTTTCATGTAGACGACCTTCGGCCGGCTGGAAGAATTTCAAACTCTATGGTATATCAAGTCTGGTTTTCGCTTATGACAATTACACGGAAAGTCTACTAAGCCGAGATTTGACATACCATAGAGTTTAGAAGAATAATATTATCAGCAAACACATATATTTTACAAAAGTCATCATTACCAATTTGGGATAAACAATCATCTAAATATAACTGGAAGAGCAGAGGTCCCAAAACAGAGCCTTGGGGCACACCAGACGTAACATTGCCAACGGTTGACTTGGCGCTACCAATTGATACGAATTGAGATCTTAGGTACAAATAGGAGTACATCAATCTACAAGCAGAAGTCGAAAAATTAAATTGGCTATAAAGTTTTTTCACAAGGAAAATATGGTCAACCCGATCAAACGCTTTTGTTAAATCCAATGGCACCATTACACATCCTGAGTGCTCGTCTAGATTACTCTTTATTGAGTCAGTAAGCGAAAGTAATAATGATGTCGTGTTATATATATATATATATATATATATATATATATATATATATATATATATATATATATATATATATATATATATATATATATATATATATATATATATATATATATATA
>CATQFL010000013.1:27500-47500 GCA_956483635.1 Panzeria rudis | reverse complement strand
TCCATTTCTCCACCTCTTCCCTTGGATTGCCTGAGCAGCAGTTTCTACTACAACTTTGATAGAATCTACTGTTGACCTTGCTTTCCTGAAGCCAAATTGGTTATCTGATAAACCGCGATTAGCTTCAACACAACCTTCCAATCTTCTACAGATTATACTTTCTAGCAATTTCCCACTTGTATCTATCATACACAGCGGCCTATAAGAGGAAGGGTCGTCTAGCGGCTTATTACCCTTAGGTAACAATACTAACTTTTGTCTCTTCCACATTGTTGGAAAAATGCCCTGGCTCAAGCATGCGCTTATTACTTTCAAAAAATAGTCAGGATGGAGTTTAACAGCTTCTTTTAGTATCATATTCGGAATGCAATCTAAACCTGGTGCCTTCTTGTCTTTAAATTTTGAGACAGCACCTTCTATCTCGGCAATCGTAACCGGAGGAATGTCGAAAAATTCAGCCGGGTAGCTGTGTTGCCATGTCGGAGTTTCCTGTTTGGGAAAGGGATGATCTACAATTCCCTTAAGGGTAGGCTCTTCTCTTGGCGGCGATGGACCAAGACTTTTAAGTTTCTTGGTTACCAATTTATATGCAAAGCCCCAAGGATTACCATCTACTTCATCACAAACATTAAGAAAACACCTACGCTTGCTCCTACGAATTGTAATCTTCAACGCTTTCCTTTTATCCTTATATATTTGATGGTGTACACTATTCTCTAAACTACCTATCGTTCGTGTAATCTGCCTTCGGGCACTTATACACTCCGATCGCAAGCTAGCAATTTCATCATTCCACCAGTACACTGGGGGCTTATCTGGTGACCTTTTACGCTTTAGCATAGGTACGTTACAGGCATTAGTGATATGACTTACTAATTGCACTGCCATGTCTTCAGCTGAACCACTCAGTTCCATGTTCTCCATACAAGCTGCGAAGATATCCTTATCAAAGGTATTTACTTTCCATCCTGTCAAGCCTCGTGCTTGTGCAGTCACACGGGGCTGTTCATCTTGTACATCTATGATTATAGCGCTATGATCGCTATGAGTATAGATGTAGGATATTCTCCAGTTCACTTGGCTTGTGATGCTGCTACTGACAAATGTAGTGTCAATTACCGATCCAGCATCACCCCTTCTGAAAGTTTGTTCAACTCCATTGTTAATGAGTACAACACCCAATACAGAAAAGACTTGCAAGAGTACTCTACCTCTTGTGTTTGTCGAGGGGCAGCCCCATTCAACAGCCCACGCATTGAAGTCACCTGCTATTATGACAGGATTTCTTGTAGCTGCATATGTTACTATATTATCAACTATTACTCGGAAGTCCTCTATAGAATACCTAGGGGGAATTTAGCAACTGTATAGTGTGATGCCAGAGACAGTGGCTCGGGCATATCCACATTGTGATGTTATTTTATCTCGTATTGTTAGAGTGCTGGTGTTCCATATCGCCGATGTGTCTGTATTATCGGAAACCCAATTTACAGATCCCATGTTCCGATATGGCTCACTCAGCATAGCGACATCTACATTTAAATCTCGAACGCTTTGCTTAAGAAGCTCTTGGGCTGCCTGGCAATGGTTGAGATTTAACTGCAATATACGCATTTTAATGCCTTAAGTTTTGCTTTAAACCCTAAGTTTCTGTAGAGCTCTTCTGTAGTATGGACAAACTGCACATCCGGTGACATGGTCACTAGCGGTGTCTGTTCCATTCCTACAAAGCAAGCACGACGGTTTATTGGAACAAGTTCCAATTCTGTGGCCAGTTTTGTCACACCGTAAGCAGTTTTTCGAAAGGTCCTGCCCCCTACAGTTTGCTGCTCTATGTCCATAATCAAGACATTTCTAGCACCTTCTTGGTTACCTTTTCGCGTATTCTGCAAACAACCCAACCAATACGTATCTTCGCCATCTCTATAAGACGGCAAGCTAAGACAGCACTTACGCCAATGGTGGCAGTTTGCGTTCCTCCATACGCTCTCAACGATTTAACTGCAGCGGGCTGCAGAGATTTAAAATCGTCGGACTCTTTAATGAGGGTTTCATAGACGTCCTCCTTTGTGGTTACCTAATCTATATCTCTAATCTCGATCCTAATCTCATGGGATAGTGCTCTAACTTCTGCGACCTCACCTAATACCTCTTCTACCGTCGACCTGAACTCACTTGTATTCTGATGCGAGGGTTTACTCAACTCTAACAATAATTCACCTTTCTCAGTCTTCCTGATATTTTTTACGTTTTGACCCAGATTATCCAGGTTAGGATCTTTCTTCACTTGTCTGAGAATATCAGCATAGGAAGCATCCCCACAAGTTTTAATAACCAAAGCATCTGGTCGTCTTGTCTTTTTTCTATTTCTAGCTCTTGGACCAACTTTAACCCAGTCAGGATCTTTAACATTCGGATCTGGTTTACCAGCCGTGTTTATACCTGTCTCCCTGGGTACAGTATATTCACTTTTCTTCAATGCCCTATTGGGGGTTGTGCCCTTCTTCCTCTTAGATTTGTTACCCTTTGGGCTAAGAATATTATCATCTCTTCTGCGCTTTGGGGTTCCACCTATGACAAGGTTTACCCTTGCCGGTTCGTCTGTCTGCGTTTGTCTACTAGTCCGCTGCTCAATTCATCTGAAACCTGCATATACAACGCCTGTATCTCACGGGACATTGTCACTATATCCCTGTGCACGTTTGAGCGTGTCTTTAGAAAATCTAACAACTCTCCTATTTTCACTCCTAATCTCTTCACACTGTTATTGTGGCCCTCATTACTATTGTCGACGGTATTTGACACTGGAACAGTTCTACTACTCACTGCTGTAGGAGGCGATCTCGTGATCACCGACTTCCTTGCAAATGGGTTTTCAACATCTCCCATATTTAACTCATTGTTACTTCGATTTTTATTTTCAAAAATTCATTCTAATGGGTCCAAACTCAAAGCCGCTATCTCCGCTCGATGTGCAGTCACGTTAAGACCCCATGGGTCCCTTTGCAAGCAGTGAGGTCCATGCGAGGGTTGACGAAAAGATCTTATGGATCATCCCGCCAGAGCCAGATCCGTGCTAACCGGGAAACGACATCCGAACCTGCACCAACAACCTAATGATGACGAACTTCAAACGTACTTTGAGACTTGCCAAGTTTTAATAGGACGGAGGCAGTTGTGGCATTAGCCTGAGAGCCATTTCTGTAAAATTTCACCCCTACATACTCAAGTCCCAGAATACCACAACCGTCAGCCCAGGGTTCTAACAATTCAAATTCGTATGTCCAGAAATGCCATAATTAAGACCGTGCTGGACTTGGTCTTAATGCTTTTCAGCGGTGCGGAATCACAGGTTTTTAAGGATTTCTACCTAGAATCCCTTCAAACCTGTGATAACTCAGGGCCCGCGGGGTCGTCAATCCCGTTATCCTCATAAGAAGATACCCTTGCGGGATGAAGACTTTAAGTAAAGCAAACATTTATTGTAAGTATGTGGCTTTGTATAATTACTTATTAATTATAAACACCAACTAAGTTGGTGGTATAGTACGATAAGTGGTACGTTTGAAAAGTAATCAAAATTAATTGAATATTATTTATTTATTTAATTAAAGTCTATGGAAAAATATCCTGACAGACTAATACATAAGCACATACATATGTATGTGGGAATAATTTTTAACATATAATGTATAATATACTTACGTATAATATTTAAGTAGTTAAAAACAAGATTATATTACATACATACACCCAGAGAAAAAATCAATAAAAACTATATTGATTCAATAAGAAACATTAACGAAAGTCTTTTCATGTTGAAAATTTTTATTTCAATATTGAACCATATATGTATATTCAAAGTTGAAAATTATTGATAAACTGTATTTCAACAAAGTTTTTCTTTTGAACTGAGAATTATTGAATTAATATGACGAGTTTTTATTTTTAAATTGCCGTTTTTACCTTACTGTATGTGTAATAACATCAAGATTTACAGAAAAGTCAATTAAGTTGTACAAATCGTTAAAATGTTTACACATTTTTCTAAATGGATCTGTATTACCATAATTTGTATGAAATACTGGCAGATTGTATAAGGGTATGAAATAACGACGTCGAACATTAAATTGTATATCTATTACTTTAGTAGAAATGCAGACACAACCAGGCATATTCTGAAAATCATATATGATTCTATAATCAATAATGGCCAATGACCATTGGTCATGCAGATATTTTTTAACTCTTTTAATTTTTGTATAGTATAAAGCAGAGGTAGGCTAGCTTCACTGCAAGTGGAGCCCCATTCCAATAATCTCCCGTTACGAGAGCCAACATGAAAACAACATTTTACATTATATGTATTACTTCCAATTTTATTAAAATTTTAATGAATCACACTACTCAACAAATTGCCGAAAGAATTAAAATGACATGGCTATACGTAGTGTGAAATGTCTTAAGGTTCTTTATGAAGGATCTGAAATTAGAAAAGGTCCTAGCACTTACAGATTTTTGAGTTATACACATAAAAAATTACGAAAAATTCTAAAAAATACTAAATATTGTAACTTTTGTATAAATTCTTAAAAATGTTACCTCAAACCATTAATTATTTTTGCGTATTCGTATCGGGGACAATATTTCCTCTCTATTGAGTTTAATTTTGTTTATAGTTTGTGTCAGAATAATGAGCCTTTTCGCAGGAATTATTTTTGAGTTTCATCTCAATAACTTTAACATTCGCAAAGATCTTTTGCAATGCACAAAAGCTGGATATAATAACGAGCATATTGTTTGCAAAATAATGTAAAATATATTAGATAGTTCCTGAGATACATATATGAAAAATAACTTAAAATTTTAGTTCATTTCTTTAAAGATATCTGTATTAAAAAATTTACTGCAACAATTCTAATGATGCAGTTTTATATTGTTAAATATGACCAGTCATATGGACATAATGAAAAGTCAGTTTCAGTGTTGTTGAGTAGTGAATTTTCTTAATGCATGCATATTTAAGCAAAGGAGATTTTAGTCTTATGTGCTGTTTCCACACAATGCAAACAAGCACTGCTTGTCTAAACTTTGTATGGAAATCACAAAAAACGGAGTGCTTTTCATATAAATTTTAGACAAGCAGTGCTTGTTTGCATTGTGGAAACAACACATAAACCTTAATTCGACTTTTTTGTTGAGCAAATCTTATACCAGATAAATTAGTTACGATATTTTCTAAAAATATTGCTACTTTTAATTATTTTTTTTAATATTACCAAGACTGGTATATCATTACAAATATCACAAAATTAAAAAAAATTTCGTAGCTAAGAGCACTCTCGATCAATGTGCTGTTTCCACAATGCAAACAAGCACTGCTTGTCTAAAATTTATATGAAAAGCACAAATTTTTTTGAGTGATTTCCATACACAAGAAGCAGTGCTTGTTTGTATTGTGGAAACAACACACAAGTCACCTTTCTAAAAAAAAACTAAATTAGAATCGGTTCGGCCCTTTACGCTCTACGAGGGAACATTCAGACACACAGATTCACAAATACGCAGAAGGTGAACACTACAACCGGTGTTATAACGCTCTTCTTTGATCGGGGTTTAAAAATAAATAATACGTTGCCTAATTGCTTTAAGCTCGAGGTCTAATTCTTCTATCCTAAGTCGTCAATTCCAATTATTCGCCTATATTTCGATATTCATTGAATATCATCTTCAGTGCTTTAGTGTATTTAAAAAGAAACAACAATTACAAAAAATATTAAAAACAAGCAGGTACACATGTACTTACAGAAAGAAAACATAAATACATACGTACAGAATATTCAGTATAACAGAAATAACAATAAAAACATGCATGTGCATGCACATACATAAAAAACAATGTTGTAATATAACAACAACATATATACATATACAGTGCACGTCTTCATGCATCGACATCCTCTATTATACTGATCATACCTAAAAAATTAATTATTGAATTTGCCCGTTTTTACTTTGTTTATTAAATATCTATAACTTTGAGCGCAATTCTCAGTGTCAATTTTAAAGTTCATTCTCCTTTTTGTTGGTAGGTTTATTATATGCAGCATTTCCAACATATAGCGGCGTTTATAATTATTTTCAGTTTTTAACACTCAATTTCTCAAAATCAGGACTGTGTTTATTTTGTGCACAGTGGGTTGTTAATGCTGTTTTTTGGCTTGTAAAAACGCAAATTTCTGTCATGTTTGGCAAGCCGCTTACGTAGTTTATTTGGCCTTTAAAGCAAAACAGTCTTAAAACAGCTGAGTGGCTATAATTATTTTTTGTTATATATCCTTCTTTTATTTAATATTATACTTATTTTATTTAATTTAATACTTTATTAATTTAATAATTATTTTATTTAATTTTCCCGTCCGCAAACAACTGCTTTATTAACCATGTGAAAATGCTACAATCCATATGGCAAATACACGTAGTGAGAACACAGCTTTAAAGCGCTAAATACATATATGTATATGTACATAGGGTAATGACAAAATTTTTACAACAAATTTACATATCACCATGTGATATCCAATACTAAATTAAAAATAAAAATCGTGATTGCGGGTCATTTTGGCTGAAAAACCTTACGCACCAAATACAATTTCTAAAAACCCACATATAATTTTTTTATTATACACTCGGACATATACGTTGTTTATAGATTTTGATAAAATTTAGTACGAATGATGCCTCTGGTAAAACTACTATTAGTGCAAAATCTTAGCTCAATACTTTGCCTAGTTCGCGAAATATTGCAACTTTAATATTGGCACAAAATGGCTCTTATGACATATGCCTTGATTTTATTCTGCATTAAGCAGAGGTCAAATTTCACGGACCTTATGTTCGCGGCGATTTTCTCGAAAAATGGTAATTTTGAAGGGCACTTTTGTGCCCTTTAACATGACACCTTAATGGAATATCTAGGATAAATAGTTTTAAATACATACATATTTGTATTAAGTCAGTTTAGTAAATTTTTTATGAATTTTCCTATTCTATAGTCGCGATATTTGGCGAACTAGGCAAAAAAGTGAACTTAGATTTTGCACTAATATTAGTTGCCAGAGGCATCATTCATACTAAATTTTATCAAAATGTAAATGGGTAAAGAAAACTGGTTGGTTTGTCTTATATGCTTTAATACGTAGACCAAATTTAAACTAGTACGGAAACTTTTTTGACAAATGCTTAAAGAAATTGGAAATCCGTACTTATTACACCATCGCCGCGACAGACACACCCGTACACCACTACACAATTTTATTTACTTACACAATACCATATGGATATGGAAAATTTTTTTTTTGCGATTTTATAAAATTTTTACGCAGAGAAATCAACATTCTTGCTTATTTTTTGCTTTCAACATTTTATTCGCAAGCGCACAGGCATATCGAGCCATAACCGCCAAAAAAGCTCAAGCGACATGCTTTTCGAAAATCGTTTTTGGACGAAAATCGATTATTTACGATAAATCGGACTATCTGTCAAAGTTTCAAAGTCCTGCCAAGTACCGTTACGGAAATACAGCAAAAGAAATTTTAGCTTAAGTGCATTTTCCCTTTAAATTTTTAATTTGTTTACATTTTTTTGTAACTGCAAAATGTCGCTTAAGCTAAAATTCTTTTTTGCAAATACAGCAAAACTAGTGTCAAAAACCCTTACAAACATGCGTTGTCTTATAGGAAATTTAATAAAACTATTAACATTACATATAACAGTCCACTACAATCCTATATAGCCAATAAAAGGGCTCTACTTCGATTTAAACCAAGGTTAACTAAAAAATACTTCTCCTGTAAAATTTACTTTATAGCGCTTAAGCTTTTTTGGCGGTTATAGCGCGATATGTATGAGTGCATATGTATATTTATGCAAGTTGGATTGATTCAAAAGTTGATTTCGGGAGTTTTTATCCTTTCTCGTAAGAAAAAGGTTACTGGCTATTTTTGTATATTGTAGGTATCTCTTCTTTTCAGCAATCCTTCTTATTCGCACTTGCTGTAATTGGTATTATTATTCTTATCCAACAACAACAATTCCAATATAAATTTTCCCAATCACACACTGATCATCTCTGACATACTTACTGCGTACATATGTACATTACGGGAACAACATAATTTTTGGCATAGTACCACGGAGTGGCCAAGAATGTTTTAGTAATGAAAACACCTGTCTCCCGTCGTTTTGCTAAAAAAAACCTCACGCAGGGAAGCAAATTTCTAAAACCTTCCAACGAATTTTGAACCGCGATGATAGCATTTAAGTAATATATACAAATATCAGGTGTATATTTTTTAAAATTTCCGTGAGATAAAAATGGTTGTTGTCAAACTTCAACCTGCGTGAACTTTTTTAACGATCCGAAAAAATTATCATATTTTTTATTAATAGCTTTTAATGTTCTACACGACTATACTATGCCGTTTTTGGTACTCGCAAAAAGTGTGAAAAAGTTATACCCTAATGTATATTCATGTTTATGTATGTATATACGCGCAACCAAAAACATTTGCTGTTGTAGGCACATAATTATTTTTCAAGGACAGCAGCAAAAGAATTAACATTTTTACTTCAGGACACACAGTCTCATGAAGATCATACACAGCGTTGCAAGTTTAGCCTTTTCAAGGCTAGATTTGGCAGAGTACAGAATTTCAAACTTGAGTGACAGTCAAAATTTCATAAGTTTTTAAGGAACTTTTGACTGTACAGACTATCGATCATGTTTGACACTCAAACCATCATTCAAGAATAAAATTTGAGACACAAACATAGTAAATAACAACATTGGATGCGCTTTATTGATAACAACAAATTTATATAATGACTATTTTAGTTTAATTACTATATAATTTCTTATTATTTAACAACTCCTCGTACGATTTTGTCTTAACATCTCACACACACAATCTTGCGTTTAATAAAAATTATGAATTTCTAAAAAAAATTATTTTGCGCGCTTACGCTACAAAAAATAACTCATGACTGACACTTTTTGGTACACACTATCAGTCAAAAACCAATATGGCCGCTGACTGTAACTCAACCACAAAAATTTTTGTGGTTGAGTGTTGACTGACGATATTTGCGTCCAAACTATCAAACCAGCCGAAATTTGAGCAAAACTGTCACTCATGTTTGCAAGTCTGTGCTCTACTTTAAGTGTAGTATGCAGTTCTGCCTGGATTTCAGGAAATTATTTTCATTCACGCAAATTCACTTAAATTTAATATTTATAGCGTACAAAACATAAAATATTATTTACAAGACCACACAAAAACAAAATGTCGAAAATTCCGTGAGCAAACAATTGTCTGAACATTAATTTCTACTAAAGTAATCACCCATGTGCTGAAAAAGACGCGATTATTAAATCACTTGCGAGTTTAAAATCGCAAATCTCACTTTTGCATGTGCTGAGGCTCGTGCGTTCTGTTTATTTTTCGATACAATCTTCGAAAAAGGTTCTTATATATGCTCTTTGTTTTTTGAAACCATAGTATCCAACACAGAATTTTTAGTTTTCGCCTTACTTTTTTTCTTGATATTTTACGTTTTATGCAACAATATTGGTTGACAAACCTGACAAGTAGGTGTCTAGAATAATGACGCGCATTATAAAATCGCCATTTTTAAAGTAAACAAAAGTTACACGATAGTCGAAATAAAGCAGCATACTTTTTAATTTAGTATTTTATATTAAAATTAATAAAAATTTTGTATTTTTTTGAGTGATATTAAATAAAAACAGATTAAATTTTACTGGAATGCTTTTATTTTTGCTATTTGATACTTAATTTTTGTAATATACACAAGTTCACTTTACTCTTTGCTCGCGAATTCAAATAGCAAAATTTTATCTAATTGCGACTTCCAGCACACCAATTTAGTGACTTCGAGTCGAAATCGTATTTATGTTGCGAAATGCGATTTTCAGCACATGGCCGAATAGGTATACAATTTAATGTGAATTCAAATAGCAAAATTTTATCTGATTGCGACTTCCAGCACACCAATTTGGTGACTTTGAGTCGAAATCGTATTTATGTTGCGAAATGCGATTTCCAACACATGGCCGAATAGGTATACAATTTAATGTTCGACGTCGATTCACCCGTTATTTGTTATTTCATACCCTTATACAGTCTGCCAGTATTTCATATAAATTATGATAATACAGATCCATTTAGAAAACTGTGTAAGCATTTTAACGATTTGTACAACTTAATTGACTTTTCTGTAAATCTTGATGTTATTACACATACAGTAAGGTAAAAACGGCAATTTAAAAATAAAAACTCGTCATATTAACTCAATAATTCTCAATTCAAAAGAAAAACTTTGTTGAAATACAGTTAATAAATAATTTTCAACTTTGAATATATATGGTTCAATATTGAAATAAATAGTTTCAACATGAATAGACTCTCGTTAATGTTTCTTATTGAATCAATATAGTTTTTATTGATTTTTTCTCTGGGTGTATGTATGTAATATAATCTTGTTTTTAAATACTTAAATATTATACGTAAGTATATTATACATTATATGTTAAAAATTATTCGCACATACATACATACATATGTACTTATGTATTAGTCTGTCAGGATGTTTTTCCATAGACTTTAATTAAATAAATAAATAGTATTCAATTAATTTTTTCAAACCTACCACTTATCGTACTATACCACCAACTTAGTTGGTGTTTGTTATAATTAATAATTAATTATACAAAGCCACATACTTACAATAAATGTTTGGTTTACTTAAAGTCTTCATCCCAACATACACTCATACGTACATACTTTCATTTGTACAACAACAATCCCGTATTACTTGCCTCATAAATAGCAAACGAAAAAACATACATAAATACTTACATATGTATGTATGTTTGTAAAAATTTGTATGGTCGTGCACATCACACTTCATGCAAAAATAAAATTTCCAAAATAGATACCTACCACCAAAATATATGTATGCAAGTATCCCAACATTCTTGAATGGCTGTAAGTATGTGTATGGCCGCACACATTTTTTTGCGTTCTTTTGTTTAAAACATTGTACACAAATTCTGCTTGTTAGCAATGCTTCAAGCATTTTCGAGCAGTGCTTAAGCGTAGCAAAACCAATGATCTTCAAGCCTGCTAATGCTAGTGCTGCAAAACCTTCATAGTAAGGTAACACAGCATAATCACAAAAACCTTAATCGCACACTTTCTGATTTTAAGCATCAGCATTTTTTCCACCTCACATGCTTTTGCTGATTCTGTGCTGCATCGGTTCTTCTAGCAATTTGATTATGCTAACTCCGCTTGTTTACAAGTATTACATAGCAATGCTTAAGCAAATAGTTTCACATTAGGTTGTGTGCTTATGCAGAATGCTAATGCTTGTACAAGCAGCATAGCAGAATTTGTGTGCTAATGCTAACTTTAAGTCAGCAATTCAAACCCTGGTTTTCACAAAAATACGGCATAGATTACAATGAAACGTATGCTCTTGTGGCAAAACTTACAACGGTGCGTGTCTTACTTGCAATTGCGTCTAAGAAAAACCTCTACCTTCATCAGTTGGATATAAAAACAGCTTTTTAAATGGAGATTTACGTGAAGAAATCTACATGGCAGTGCCAGAAGGGGTTTCCGTTGAAAAAGGTTTTTGTTGCCGTCAAATCCCTTTATGGGCTAAAACAATTACCGAAATGTTGGAATGATAAATTAAATAAATTTCTTTTAAATATTGGTTCTATTCGTTCCAAACACGATTATTGTCTGTATACAAAAATTGGACAAAATAATGATATATTGTATATTATTATGTACGTTGATGACTTGTTGATTGCTGGTTCGAGTTTAAAGACTATTGAAAATCTGAAGATTGGACTCTCAAAACATTTTGAAGTTTATGATTATGGAAATCTGAAGCACTTTTTGGGTATGAAATTTGAGGTTAACAACAAAAACATAAGAATATCACAAGAAGCCAATATAAGGTGTGTTCCAGATAACCTCGGACAAGTTTGGACTAATGAGAGTAAACTCAACATTTACTCTCTCAAATTATAAAAGTTGCTCAAAACATCTGGAACGCGAAAAAACACAATTTTAAGTCCAAACATTTCGATAGTCCCAACTTATGAGCTTTAAAGTTAAGTTTGCGATTTTAATCGTTGTTTTTATACGCTTAAAACACATAACATCATAAAAACAAAAATTTGCATCATTGGCAACAGCTGCAAAAAGTAAATGAAAATAAACTGAAAAAAAGTAAAAGCAACCTAAATTTATAATTTTTGTCAAATGGAAAGCCAGGTAAGCATTGCATGTTCTCCTGGAACTTTAAACCTTGTTTGAAATGGTAAGTTAGTAATATGCACGTTTATTTTTTAATATTTTTTGCAACTTGTATTTGCAAATTTTCTGATTATAATTTCAGTTTCATATGTAAACACAAAACAGCTGATTATTTATTTCTTGCCCGAACTTACCCAAAAGAAAAAGTTCGTACAACTTTGTACAGGAAATGAACAAAATTACTCTCTCATTCGCTCTCAATCGCTCTCAAAATTGAACAAAAGATGTTATGTGGAACGCTTTTGGGTAACTTTGTACAAGTTCGGACTGTTTTGTTATGCATCTGGAACAGAGCTATAGAGAAGGTATTGGAAAAGTTTTCGATGACTGAATGTAATCCTGTCACGACGCCTATGGAAAAAGTGTTGCAACTGACATATGTATAACGGTAATAATACACTTAAGAAGCCATACCGTGAACTTTTAGGAAGTCTTATGTACGTAATGCTTTGTATGAGACCACATATATGTTACCATGTGACTTATCTAGGAAGATTTCAGCAAAATCCATCGGAAGATCATTGGCAATCATTAAAGAGAGTCTTAAGATATTTAAAAGGTACAATTCAAACGAAATTGTTATACAACGCTAATGATGACGCTGATTGGGGAAGCGATGTTACAGATCGTAAATCTGTTAGCGGATACATCTTTAAAGTGTACGAATTGCACAGTAAGAAACAACAAACAATTGCTACTGCATCAAGTGAAGCAGAATATGTAGCTTTAAGTTCAGCTGTATCTGAGGCCTATTACAAGATTTATATGTACTGAAAAATGAAGCTGTGACTCTGTACGAAGATAATCGTAGTTGTGAATATATGGCAAGAAATATCGAGTCAAAGAGTCAACACATATAGACATTAAACACCATTTTATTAGAGATAATGTCGAGAAAGGAGTTATTAAAATTGTATCTATTGGAACATCAGATCAAGTAGCTGACATATTTATATATTTTGTTTCTGAAATATTATTCTGAAATAATAGGTCTGTTTGAGTACTCGATAATTTGTAATAATTTGTACAAATTATTACTTATATTTACTGGATTGCGTTCGTTTACTTTTAAACATTTGTAACGAGAGAGCATAAGAAAACTTTTTGTTGCTAAGAACCTACTGGATTTTACTGGTGAAACTTTTTCCAGTAAAAACTAGCAACATAAGAACATGTTTAAAAATAAATAAAGTTTATTTTGAAATGGAAATTAAATGAAAAATATGAATTTAACCTTTTCTAGTTTTTATGTGACAATTTCTAAATATAAATTGTTGAAAATGTTTTTAAACAGTTGAAGTTTATTGCGTTGTTTATTGTTCATTATTATTACTTGCAACTTTTTACAAAATGTTGTTCGACAACTTTTTTGAATATTTTTTGGATGGAGAGTAAATTTGATTTTACTCTCTATCATTGTGTTTCTGGATAAACATTACTGGGAATGTACTCAAACACAATTAATATTTCATTCCTTTGTAAACTTAAATAAACATCAATATTTTTCTTTAAAATAAAAACTCATTGCTATTTTCCAATTACAAGAATCCACACAAAGCATATTTAAAACGTCGCAGATTTTTTGAAATTATCACAATAGTATATTTCTGCATTATCTATGTATTTATTTATTTGAAAAAAAAAACGAACACACATACTGCTTAAGCATTTTCGGCTTTTCTGCAGAAACACCCAGGGTCTTGTCAGGAATCGAACCTGCGACCTCCCGGTTAATAGCCAGCATACTATCCACCAGATCTCGAGGGTATCCACAATACTTATGGCGTTTTCTTTTCTAGAAAATATGTAGAATTAGTTTACTTTTTATTAATAAAATCGCAATTAAGCATTCCTTTAAAGCAAAAATTTACCTTCGTAAGGGATGATATAATAGACCAATTCACAATCTTGTGCAAATGGTCTTGCATCGTAACATTTGCAAAATGGTATTGCATATTGATACTCACCACTTAACAATTGTTAGTGGTGAGTATAAATATACTATGCCATTTTGCAAATGCTACGATGCAATACCATTTGCACAATATTGTGAATAGGGCTAATAATTTCCAATAAATTCATTCTTCAAAAAATTATTATATTCAAATTTTTATTAAAAACAATGCAATTTTTTTGTAGAAAAGAAAACGCCATTAAGCTCGATAAATGTTTTGTTACACATTTTACGAGATGGGGCCTAAAACTTAAAAATGTTATTAATTTTTCTTCACCTTTTGCGTTAAGAAATACTGCTTTACAATTTGCAATTAGTGAATTTACATTTTCAAAATGAAACTCTGCTAATCTGTGTAACACGTGAGCCAGGCACGTAATGCGTAACACCTAAAGTATATTAAAAATATAATAAATATATCTACTTTGGTAGCATCTTCGCAAATATGTAGTATTTTAAGCGAACGAACTGCAGAAACTATGTATGGTGCTGTGCAATTAATTTTGCATTAAATAATGAAAATATGAATTTAGAATAATTTTTAATGCATTTGAGTTAAAAAAATGTTGATTCGCTAAAAAATTTTCTTGCAATTTTTCTATTTGGTACTAAAAATTTATCCCAAATAGTAACGAAAATGCAACACTGTTGAATGAAAAAAATTGTAGAAAACTTCGAAAAATTTCAACAATAAAGTCGTTACCTCAAAATACGGATGTCGTATGTAGCAAAACTTAACATTTCAGGAGACGTTATTAAATGTTTAACATCAAACATATTTAAAGTGGCCCAAAGGACTCATTCCAGTTTTTTAGTGAATATAACCTTGTTTTCATCAGCGTGAGTCAAATTTACTGCAATCATAATGAGAAAGGCGTTACATATAGCATTTTGCTTCAGAATACAATTGTCGTTTGTCACATTTTTTAAGAACATACTAATTTCTTTGAATATACGACAATAAAACATACTGGAAGCATTTAATCTGCTAAAATAAAATTGGAAATGTTATGATAAAATCTTAAAAACACTATGGAAACCAATGGACATCCTTTAAAAAAAATAATATGTAAAATTTTGTGATATACGATATTGCGTTATGACAATATGTCAAATAATAAATTTCTTAAAGGTTTAATTTTAATTTTATTTTTCATTTTGCCTTATAAATACTTTTATTGTTATCCAATTGATTTCTAATTGTATATATGTAGGTGTAGAAAAATAAAATAGCTTCATATCGAATACAAATTATTTGTTGAGTTTTGTAAAAGTTTCATAGTCTACTATGCTTATTTTTGAAAATCATTTGTAAATTCTCAAATGGTTTTTGAATGTCTGTACATAAGATAAGGCGTTTGTAACTGTTCAAATGTGTGGTTGAAGTCTACTTACGATTTGGTAAAGCTCCAATGAAATGCATATAGACAATGTTTAACCATCAACAAACAAATTTCATTGTAAATAAAAAAATATATTTATTTTAATTTTGTACATGAAAAGAAAATAAAAAGTTTGTTTTTGTGCAAAAAACCTTTTTTTAATTTGAAATTTCCTTACGATAGAATTTAATTTTCGTTGGAAATTACTTGCATAATTCTACATGCCGCAAAAATGTGAATACTTGCAAAAATCTATATCAAGTCTTGAGGATGATTAACACCTAAAAAAGAGAAAACCTTGATAAAATTATGCCTATAGCGAAAATAGCATAAACTCTCAAATAATTGCAAAATTGGAACCAAGTCCATAAACTGGTTATAGCTCGCTAAAACTTCAGAACTTGAAATTACGGAAACTCGCAAAAAAATTTTAAAATTTTAAAGATCGCAAGGGTAATTTTGATTGAAAGTAGCTAAAAGTGTAAGAAAGCCAAAAGCTTTGAAAAAATCATATCCATCGCGAAAATAGCGAAAACTCGCGAAAAATTGCAAAATTTTAAATATGTCATAATATCGGTTAAAAATCGCTTAAACTATAAGGAATGCCAAAAATACGGTAAAAATCGCGAAAAAGGCGAAAATTCACAAAACTTGCTAACAGTGGCATAAAAGCAAAGTAATATCAAAGAAGCTGAAAACTTGCAAAAAGTCGCTTTTAGCGCGAACATTGCGAAAATTCAACTTAACTTTCAATCAACTGTTCATCAAATTCAGACAACTGCTTTTTAACAGTTGTATTTTTGTTTTTAATTCGTTTTATTACGACATCAAAATTAAACAAAATGTTTAATAGAGATTGGAATTTCCGCGATGTTAAAATTTTTTTGCGAGTTTTCGCTATTTTCGCGATCTATCTAATTTTCTGAGATTTTGTTATTGTTTACAGTGTTAGTGATTTTTTCAATACATTTAGCAATTTTTCGTGAATTTGAGATTCTTTCGTGAATTTTCGAGTCTTTTCATTTTTAACAGTTTTAGTGACTTAATCAATTTTGGGACATGTTTCCGATTTTGAAACTTCTCGCGAATTTTTGCAGTATTCGCGTTAAAAGCGATTATTTGCACGATTTCAGCTTCTTTACAGTTTTCGCGATTTGTAATCAATATTTTACTTCGCTATTATACCGCTGTTAGCAATTTTTCGGGCACTTTCGTCATTTTCGCGATTTTTACAGAATTTTTGGCATTCCTTATAATTTTAGCGATTTTTATGGCTTCGTAAAAATGTTTATTGTCTGTTTTTTAGTGTTTGTTTAGTTTTTTTTCGTTCTCCTCTAAAATAACGAAAGTTCGAGATACACCTCTTCTATATTACAGCATCGATATCTATGTACATCATTTAGTTGAGGAAAATTAATTATAGACATTACATTTTTGCAGCATTTTTTTGGGCTCAAAACAATATAAGCGAAGTAACGGTACGACTACGAAATCCATTACCATTTGAGATGACCGTTTCCGATATGCGTTTGCTGACCAATGGTATTGTTTTTAAATCTCTACCACAAACTGTTGTCTTACAACCACAAGTGCCAACATTTGTAACTTTGCGTGGAACTCCAATAGAGGTTGGACAATTGGAAATTCAAGGTTATAGTACCCACACATTGGGTATAAAGTCCAATTGTCGAATAAAACACATGAAGGATAGAAAATTTCCACAAAATTTTTTAGTCGATGTAATACCAGCATTGCCAACAGTTACAGTTAAAACATCTTTGCCGCAAACAGCAACATTTAGTAGTATGACAGGAGCAGAAAGTGTGGTAACAACAGCTAGCTTGACACTTTATAACGGCGAATCGTCTACGTGCGTTATTACAATAACAAACGATAGTGATATACCAGTAGAGCATTTGGAAATTAATATTACATCGAATATTGAACAAGAAATGCAAAACAAAATATTTCAAATCAATGAAGATCTGCAGGTAAATCTAAAAATATTTGCTTTATTTAAATCTATAGGCGATAATATTTATTTCCGTTTTTACAAAAGTCTATATTACCTATAGCTGCGAAATGCAGTAGAGATTTTGTAGTTGACCTTTTCGCTGAAGCTGATTTTATATATCCCATAGTTAATCAGCATAATGTATCCTCTATACGTTCCACAAATATTCACCCTAACGACAATTCTCATACTCTGCAATATTCCTCGAATTTTTCTGCAACCAGTCACGCAAGTTTACCATCACGTGTTGGTTCTCCAAGTCAGCATTCATCAACGCGACGTAATGATACAGCTCATAGCAGTTTTCGATCTACAACATCCACATCAACTGCTCAACATTCGTTGGCGGCTTTAAGTTTGACAACGGCAGAAGCAAGTTCAGTTACCAGCCCACTCCAAAATATTGACGCTCAATTTCGTATAAAGTACTCAGGTGGTGAAGCTATGCAAGAGGGATATTGTCGTCAATGTTCCGTGTATTTTAAACTTGAACTTATACAAAGTGTACAAGTTACAAGTTGGGATGTACTACCGGCTGAAACGTAAGTCAACATATAAAATCTTGGAAAACTACTAAATATTGAAATTCTTTGACTTTAGTCCCTCGCAATTTTATCTAGTTTTGGATATAACAAATTTAACTGCTCAAGAAATGACGCTCAATTATACAAATAATAAAAATATTTCTATGGAGGCAAAAGATAGCTGTAGAGTTCCTATACCAGTGGACCGGTGTTCTGTTGAACAAGTTTGGGCTGCCAGAGAAGCAGAAATGGCTGAGAATATGGAAAAAGGTTTGTAGTTGTTTTAGCTAATACGAATAGAAGTCAATAAGTAAATCATATAGGAAGCAGTAAGATCTTAAAACATACTAGGTTTCTCAAAAATATGAAGTTGTAAAAGACAAGTGGTAAATTTTCAGAAAAATTGGCGCATGGAGGGGTATTTGATGGAAAATTTTTTTCCCATGACTTTGGATATTTTTACATAAATTGATAAAGAACTTCAAGCATAATACCTGACAAATATATTGAACCACTTTTTCACGTAAATTTTTTTGTATAAAATGTTTAATCTTTAAATTCAATTTCCCAAAATTTTTTTTTGTGATATACGTGATGATATGTAACTTCAGCACGACGATATGTATTTGAAAAATGTAAGATAAAATATTTCATATCGAGGGCTTATATTCAAATAGTGCTATCTGCACTTTTCTCGAAAATAAGTTTATTATAGCAATGTATTTTCTGATTGAATTGTCATCTGTCATTTATTTAAAAAAAATAAAAAAAATATTTCTTAAGGGTGTTTTTCATAATTTTTTTGTTGTTGTGCTATCTAACGACCCGTTGTTTAGTTAGTAAACAAAAAGTGCTATCTGCATAAAAATATTCGTTTATAGACAAAATAATAAGATTTGTTGTTATCAAATATACGTAAATACATACATATTAGAGATCAGCGATCCAGTGATTTTTAGAGAATATCGTGTACAGTGAACTTTAAAAATCACTGTTACTTAAAACTGTGACTGTGATCACTGTTTTTAGTTCTCTTATAGCAGCGTAATTGTTAAGTCATACAACAAAAACATAATTTTTTATTGAAGAAATATACCAAGGCAGATTTAAATGCGCCTTAAAATATACTTTGAATTTTAAAAATAAATACTAATAAAGAAGAGAGAACACAAGATATAGCAAATTATTCATTTATTGTTATTTTACGCAAAAAACCGTTATTACCCGCACAAAAAGTGAAATATTACAATTTTGTGTATGTAACAAATAGAAAAGAACGACTTTGCAAGTAGCAGTTACTTGACAATTTTTGTCACAACTGTGATTCGTGATTTTTCTGTAACAGTGACTAAATCACAGGTACAGAAATATCGCTCATAACGAATAATTACATATATACATTGTAATTCGGGATCAACCAACAAAATGAATTCCCTATTCTTAGGGACTCATATGCAAATATGGTAGTTTAATAAAATTGCCCCTAGATAAATCAAATGTATGACTAACCCCACTTAATTTTTCTTTCCCAACATTTTTTTCTAACATACCTAATAAATGTCTCCATTCCTTAATGGAGCTCCCATACAAAATGTAAATTTTTTGTATAGGAGTCACCTAAGGGCTGGATATAAGGGGCAAGTATGTTTTGAGAAAATGTTGAAAACCGAAAATCAATGGACGAAAATCAATGGAGGTCAGTCATACATT
>CATQFL010000013.1:0-25000 GCA_956483635.1 Panzeria rudis | reverse complement strand
TGTAGAGCAAAGTGTTGAGAGGACCCGAATGAATCGATTCGCCACCGTGCACAGCAATTGGAGCTTTGTCCATCAACTTTATGGAAGATTTTGCGCAAAGATCTTGGCTTGCGACCTTACAAGATCCAGCTTGTGCAAGAATTAAAGCCGCGAGACCATGCAATGCGTCGTGATTTTGGTGTATGGGCCGAAAATGAGATTGATCTCGATGCTGATTTTCATCGCAAAATTTTGTTCAGTGATGAGGCTCAGTTTTGGTTGAATGGCTACGTCAACAAGCAAAATTGCCGCCTTTGGAGTGAAGAGAATCCACATGAGACCCTTGAGACGCCATTACATCCACAAAAACTGACTGTTTGGTGTGCTCTATGGGCTGGTGGAGTCATTGGGCCATACTTCTTCCGAAATAATGCTGGAGAGTCAGTTACCGTTAATGGAGACCGGTATAGAGCCATTATAACCGACTATTTTGTTCCCGAATTGGATGGCATGAATGTGGATGAGTTGTGGTTCCAACAAGACGGCGCTACATGCCACACAGCGCACGTCACAATCGATTTATTGAAGGAAACATTCGATGAGCGCATAATTTCGTGGAATGGACCTGTCAGTTGGCCACCAAGATCGTGTGATTTGACACCATTGGATTATTTTCTTTGGGGATATGTGAAGTCGCTCGTCTACGCCAACAAACCAAAAACGTTAGGGGACTTAGAAGCCAACATTCGTGGCGTTATTGCCAACATACGGCCCCATATGCTCGAAAAAGTGGTTGAAAATTGGACCTGTAGAATTGGCTTTATTCGAGCCAGCCGCGGCGGCCACATGCCCGAAATCATATTTAAACATTAATGGCATAAAATTATCCTTCCAATAAAGCCAAATTGATGGACATTAAAACGATTTTCTTGTGTTTTATTTCAATTCGAAGTTCTATACCTCTAAAAAAAACACCCTGTATATATATATATATATATATATATATATATATATATATATATATATATATATATATATATATATATATATATATATATATACCATCGGTTCAGAAAAAAAGTTTTTTTTAGTCCCCTAACGAAATATGAGACTTTGAAATTTGGACTAAAGGGCAGTCACGCGCTACTTGTTATTATTTAGTTGTAAAAAGTTTGTTTAGAATTTTTTATTAGTAGAAATCAATTCAAATCAGGGACTGAAACCATGAAAAAAATGGGTTCAGGTTCGGGGTAATCAAAATAAAAAGTTCAGGTTCGGGTTCGGGCTTAAAACCAAAAATTTAAACACGCGCAATTAATTTGTTTAATAATAAAATATATATGTAAATCAATTTTACATTCACGTTTATACGTTTAAACAATATATTCTTTTTTTTTATTTAATTAAATTTAACTTATTTAGCTTAGAAAAAAAAACGTTTTTCATCGTTGTAACGTAGTACCGCATTGACATAAGAAAATATAATTCAAATTAGAAATGATTAGAAATAACCAGAACAAAAAAAAGCAGAAATTTTGGCAATCATTCGGCACTTTTAAAAATTGCAAAAAATAGTCAGATTTCGGGGTGCTGCCACCTGGTATGAATTTGCCTTGGTCGTAATTTTATTTTGATTTTGTTTTTAATATTTTTTGCATGCAAGAAATATAATGTTTTTTATTATTCTTCTAATCAATATTTCTCTATTTTTCATATTTTTGAACCCGAACCTTGCTGAATTTTTGGGTTCAATGCCTTTATAAACAGCGAACCTGTACCCGTTTGGGTTAAGGTTCGGGTTCGGTTTCAGTCCCTGATTCAAACATAAATTTGAACTGTACTAATTTTTTGGGTGCTCTTTACTTTCAAACACTTGTAACTTGAAAGTAATGTGATCAATAAATAAAAGCGAGTTTTTACTACTGACCAAGAAATCTAATTTTTGTTGGGGTATTTATACTAAAATTAATAACAATTAATTGTCGAGTCAACAAACACTTTAAAATAAATTTACGTTAAATTGACCAATCAAACTAAAATAACAATACTTGCAGTTAATTCAATGTGTAACATCATATTACTAATAGGATATTTTTAAGCAAACAACTTTAACGGAATTCGCTAACATTCTCCCCGCGTTGAACGACTGTTCCAAACAAAACGGACGTTGAAAGAAAGTTCATAGTCATTATGGTCAGGCTAATTTGATCAGAAAAAATGAAATTTCAAATTATGTTGGAAAATAGTATTGTTATTTACATGAATATAAGCTAAACTAAGTTAGTAATTGAATTAATTGATTGATTCTTGTCATCAGCTGCTAGACGTCAAGGGTGAATTTGATATGCTGGCGTGGCATTGTTAGAGGAGTTTCGATTGATCTTGTTGGTTGTGGGTTTTGTGCATTCTTATTTGATTTCCGTGTTGACAGTAGAATGATTAGTGCAATGATGCTTACTACAAGTGCCACGTAGCCAATTCTATAGCTGTGCGTCTGGTGGGCCTTCAATTTATTAGGTAGCTCAGCGATCCCATGTTGTTCCAGCGACCTTTGTAGAGTTGTTAGATCCTTAATATTCTTGGCATATACGCCATAGACTATACGTAGATATCCAACTGGAGACCTGTCAAAAAATGACAACTCTCTTCACACGGACAAGCACATGAGCGGGGTAATTCAACACAGATCAAAGAGCGCAATTTTTGCACTTGAGAACACACTAAATTTCATTATAGACAGTATCTTCGTAACTGCTGAAGCCAGTGACATGAAATTTTACATGGTTATAGCTGAGGTGGTGTTGTCCGTCTTAAGTTTGAAGAGTTTGGGGTGCTGGCTCCTTCGAGAGAGGCTCCAGCGGTTCCAAAAATTGGTAACCTCGGGTATGTCAAACTTTAAAAAATCGCCATTATTATATTTCTTGTCCGATTTCCAAACCCTTCTTCATTTTGGAATCTGCTATCAAAAGCCTACATTTACCTCACTTACGGTTTGAATTTCTCTCTCATAGTTTAAAAGTTACAGGCCTTGCAAAAAGAAAAATTTGCAGATTACGTGATCTTATTCTGGTATTTTTTAAACTGTGAAGTTGTCTTAAGTCGCAAAATTATACCAAAAATTGAATAATAATCTGCACAATGTGCACAAATGTATTAAAAATAATTCTAAATCATATTTTCATTAATTAATACAAAATTAATTGTATATAACTACTAAAAATTCATGTTTTAAATATAAAGATTTTGTAAAATACTATTTGTACAACTACATATGTATGTTTTTGGTGCTGTGATAAAAATTTTTTTTTTAATTTTATTACAAAATGTTCTACTAACCCATTCTTGGACTTCGGTTTTTGACAGCAGACTTAGGTTTTTGAAGTTTTAGTTGACTATCTACGTACCTATGATATACATAGTCCAGTCAAATAAGGGTTTCACTGCGGAATGAGATATAATAAGCTGCAAATTCGTATACATCTTCGTTTTTGGTGTTCTAAAAGTTGTCTCAAAAGTCTCATAAAATCTCGTGTCTGCGCCGTAAGTTATTCACAGTCAAAGGTCACGAAAATCAGTTTTTCGGAATTATCTCGGTTTCTATAGCTCCAATGATGTTAACAGTTATTATAAAAATTGTAGAGCATAAAATTTGCGACAAATTTTATATTAAACATTTTTTCTGAGATAGAGGGCAGAGAGCCTGCAGCGTTCAGCCATACTCAATATAATGCAAGGTCAACCGTGAATCCCAGTGAATAATACCTTGTATAAAGTTATTAAATCATTGAAATATCATTTACAAGAAATATTTTATAATGTTTATTAGTTAATAAATTATATTTGATATCATTTTACATATATCTAATATATTCGTTTAATAATACTTACACAGAAAGAAAAATGCCATATTAAATTCAAATATTTTCTACTTACTTTGAGTACGAGTTGTATTAAAAAATTTAAGTACGAATAACACAAAATGAAGCCGAAAACGGGATAAAATTCTTAAATCATGTAAAAAATTTTGATTCACGTAAAAATTTCTTAAATTAAGTACCAAAATTCTTATTTTAAGTACGACTATTTCTATAAACTTTATACAAAGTCATAGTGTGTTGGTATTTGCTTGCTTGCTGATAGCCACAAATCACTGTAGTACTCTTGTTGTTGGTTATTTTGTTTGATCGTTCAGTGCCGATAAATAACCGGCAAATGTCGTATTATATGCTGCTGTATACTGGATTTTAGCTGTCGTTCTTTCTATACTGAGTTAGCTGAGTTGTATGAGGCGTTGGTTTACAAATATAATGAGTTAAGTTCAATACCAGGAATGAACAAAAATAAATTTTAAATTAAAACAAGTAAAAATATTTAGCCGATTCAGGCTAAAATTAAGTGTGTTGCATTTGAATATTCCGCAATTGAATCAATCTTTCTGTACTTGAATTCAGGAAATCCAGAATTACCGTACTTTTGACAACGTTTGGGATTAATTTATGTACCGATCGATTGATTTTTCTTTTCCGTTTACCTACTTTGTGTAATTAAAAACTCATTAAATGAAACATTATTGTATATTCTAATTTAAATATTAATTTATTTAAAGTAGATTTTAAGAAGAAATAAAACGGGCAAATATTTTATTATTTCTCATTCCATAACTTTATAGAAACCGAGATAATTGCGGAAAACTGATTTTCGTGACCTTTTACCTTGAATAACTTACGACACAGACACGAGACTTTATGAGACTTTTAAGACAACTTTCAGGACACCAAAACGAAGGTGTATACGAATTTTCAGCTTATTATCTCTCATTCCGCAGTTGGTCCATTTTTCTGCTTATTTGACTGGGCTAACACACTCTACAAATTTGTTGAGGTTGACTCGTTATTGTTTATGAAGTATGTGGTGTTCCTTAGTAATGATAAGAATGAAGACCTTACTGTGCCTGATATAGTTTTCAGCCCGTTCATGTTGACAAACTCGTGCTTGAGTATGCATTCTGGGTCAAGTGTCAGGAAGCCGGAACCCTTTAGTGATATAGGAATGCATTCCCTGTTGCAAACAGATGTGGCCCTTGAGAATGATGCCGCAACATTTATCCATTGATTACCTTTGCTGAGGGGTACCCATCTGATATCAGTTTTCTCCAGAATACAATTTGAATTTGTTTTGTTCTTGAATAAATTAATTTCACATGTACAGACATCCGAACCATAATTGTAACGGATTTGAATGTTATGTCGCAAGCGCTTAACTTAGAATTTGTAAATGGAATGTATTGTTCCCGCAAGGTAGATATGCCCAAAAATTTATTACATGGCTACCACTGTATTGTTCATTATGTTGGGTACAGGAATCAAGTGAAACACAACGTGGTGGTGTGTTTGTTGTAGCAAGTTAGTTCTTTCTGTCACTGATCTGATTAACTTCACTTTGTAACTGTTCTGGAGTGAGTAACCATGGACTGATTTTGCCGTGATGTGTATCCATGAGAGTGTCAAAGATTGATGATTGTATCTTTCTTATATTGTTTGCGATTAGTGTTAATTCAAGAACCGCTGAATTAAATAGTTGTTTTAGTTGTACTTGTACTAACGCATTCTTGATGTTATTTATATCATCTGAATATATTTTAATATCTTGCTCCAATCGTTCAAATCTTGACTTAGCTGTTATTTGATTCTGCCGGATGATATTAATTGTAGAATCAACAATTGATGTTTGATTATTCAATAATTTTAGCAAATACGATGCATTGTCATTGACTTGTTTTATTGTTTCTGATATCTGTTCGGCGTATTCCGAATGCAGGACGCCAAATAATGAATGGGAAAGTGGTCAAATATACCGAGACAATATGAATTTGTTTCCATAATTTTACACAAGGTTTGTAATGACCGCGTGGCATTGACAAGAATTGATGTTTCGGACCAGTAAGAAGCTAAATCATAGTATACAAACAGATTCCATTCCGTAGTTGAAATAGCTGCTGTTCCAATTTGCTCAAAATGGATTCCGACCTTTGATACAAAACTTTTTAATTTCGACTGGAGTTCCAAGGGCCAGTGGTATTAGCAATAGTAACGTGAGTAACGCCAGGGTCAGATAATTTGTTGGCATTTTGGTTCCTTTCGGCTTAGGTTCTTCAGTTGGATTAGGAGCGTGATTAAAAGAGGAAGCGGATGGAGCGAGATTAGGAGAGGGAGCGGAGTTGTTGATATTCGTATTGCTGTCTTCAGTAGATGCTTCTGGATCATTATGTATGGGCAATAGTGCCAGTCGGTGTATTGAACGTTTGAATATTCCTGACGCAGTTTTTACGTCAGCGACTCTTGCTAACCGATCATCACCTGGGTAAACTTGAACAATTCTACCCAAAGGCCATTTCATAATAGGTACATTATCTTCTTTAATAATAACCATGTCTCCACTTTTGAGGTTAACAAATTGTTTTCGTCATTTACACGGTTGTTGAAGTTCGTTTAAGTACTCTGCCGATCATCTATTCCAAAATTCCTGCTTAAGGTGGTTTACATGCTTCCAATGAGATAATCCTGACGCATTTGTTTGCTGTGCCCTGCTATGTACTTGCGATGTAAGGGCTTTGCCAATAAGAAAGTGACCGGGGGTTAAGGCCTCAAGGTTATCTGGATCATTGGTTATGGGTGTTAGTGGCCGAGAATTTAGTATTGCCTCAATTTTGACCAATTCTTCGTATGCTAATGATGCATTCGCGACACTCCGAAGTAGAAGATTTTTGGCAGACTTAACAGCTGCTTCAAACAAAATGGAGATAATTGATTCCTGATCCTTGCTTGAATAAATGTTATCGCCTAGTTCCGACAGCAGATTCCTTGCCCGATAAAGCTGGTGGCGTTGTCAGGGTAAATATTCTGACACCGTCGTTTTAATGCGCCGATAAATCAGACACTAGTTCAAGATGAACGGCCTTTGTGGAAAAAAGAACATAATACGGTTATATATGCCTTTGTTAACCGTTTGCCTCTAGTGAATCCAAAAGAGTCTACAATTATCTATACCAGCGTTGATAAAAGGTCGTGCTGGAGTAACTCTAGTTAGAGGAAGATTGCCCATAATTTATTGACTTAGTAGTGGTCGTGCCCTGGTACATCTAATGCATTTTTTAACCTTTGAACGTGTCATAAGTTTGCATTTTATTTGCCAAAATCGTTGTCGTATTATGTTTAACAGTGCTTGTGGTCCACAATGTTTGTTTTCTTCGTGAACCATTGTATATAAGTTTTATTAGGGGGTCGTTATATGAAATCAGCATTGGATGTTTCGCGTCGTATGATAGTAATGAAGCCTCTAGTCGTTCCCCAACTCGTAGGATGCCTGATTCATCTAGGAATGTGGACAAACTTGTAATGGAACTTTTCTTGTCGATTTCTTTATTTTCCCGAAGCTGTTTGATTTCTGGAGAAAAGTCGGACATCTGAATGGTCCTTATGATCAAGAAGAGTCATCTAGCTCAGCCGGAGCAAAGGATTTATAAGGTGGTCTATCTTATTTTTCCTTCCTCACATTTCTGAGGAATCTGAGAATATATCCAAGTACCTGCTGCAAAGTTCTGAAGGAATTGTTATGAGAAATTTTATATATCAAGTCATCGTTGGAAACATTGGCTGCTCCAGTTGTTTTCTTTTTCTTAATGTCATTGGGAATTTGGAGTTGTTGCGAGAACTTGGATGTATCAGCGGGGTTGTCCTTTGATCTGACGTAGCGCCACTGATCGGACAACGTCAATGATTTAATCTTGGATACTCGATTAGATATAAACGTATGAGATTCTCCTAATGATGTTGAGGTTTCTTGAAAAGGAAGACTGACTGAAGCGGCCATCTATGTATATTGGTGTGCACATGATGTGTGAAATGTGGTTCACATTGTTTTTCCGATGGCGAAAGAACCTTTTCGCTGACTTCAATTTCGTCCAGTTTCCAAAGATGCTCTCCAAAATGAAGTGGTATCTCCGAATATTGCGCATGTGAGTTAACATAATGGGTTAGGAATTGGATTTTTCCCTATTGCAACCCCTACAATCCAGCCTAGCACTGTGTTTTGTAGAGTTGGGAGATCATCAGCAAGATGAATCGTCCCATTTTTGGTTAATTTGTAATAGAAATCTGCTCCCAGTTGCAAGTTTATTTTTTCCTGCTGATCAAAATGAGGATCTGCAAGGTGAATGTTGTTGGGAATGTCCCAATCAGAAGTGGCAATATGTTTTTTTTTATAACAAACACAACCCTCGAAGGTATTACCTTGTCTGCGGAAAACACTCAGGGTCTATGGCGGGAATCGAACCCACGACCTCTGGACGGACAGGCTAGCATCGCTACCACTCATCCACAGAGGCACCCAACCTGTTGACTTGGTTGTGCGGGAATTATACTTGGTAGTACGTATGCTTCCACATTTGCTGAAAAGCTGAGGTCCCTGGACTTCATTTGAATGTTTGTGCGATACTTGGAATTTCTTTGGGTTTCGCCAACGCCGTTAAGGCAAAGGGAAGCTCCTGATGGTGAAATTGACAATTTTTGGCAAAGGCGTTTCGATACAATATTCACTTGTAATCCTGAAATAAATACCGCTCTAAATTTATTTGATGCACCATTTGAGGCTGTAATTATTACCTCTGCTGTCGCTAGCAAAACATAGCCCTGGCGGCCCGCAGCGACTTCGGTTGTTGCTGATGTAACTGCTACGACATTGTAAGCAGTTGTCCTTTCGGCTGTATATAAATGTGTAATTCTTGATCCTGAACTGGAATTTGATGATTTCTTTTCATTTTGAGTGTTGTCCTTCTTTTGCAAATGAACCAACATGTTGTGCTTTTTCTCACATTTTCTGTATCTACTTGACTTGCAGATTTTCGAAGTGTGCTCATCTCTGAAGCAGTTGACGCATAAGTTCTGTCACTGTACCCAGCGTAGTCGCTCTACTTCTGATAATTGCCGGAATTTGTTGCAGTGATACAGTTTATGGCCACTGTTATTTTATAATTTGTATATGCTAATGTTGTGTCAGTTAGATGTTATTATTGGTAAAACCGCTTTATATGTCCGTTTTTCCCTAGGAACAATTGACTCCATACATTGAAATTGAAGCTCCAGGAACTATAAGAAGGAAGCTATAATTTGCACATCCCTTGTATTAGTGATTGCATGTACCTGATGTATATGCTTTTGTCAAGTTTTTTAATCAATAGCTGTATAAGAATGACATCTCAAGAAGATGTTTCATTTCCAAATTATTTAATGCCAGCAAGCACTCTTTGGTGGTGTCATGCATAGCTTTGATAGATTGTGCGGATGACGTCACAGACTTGCCCCCAGGCAGTGTTATAATTTGTCTCTGATAGAGATGTTCAGCTTCTCCCGGCAAATTACTCTTTAGATACCAAAATTTTAGAATAGCGGGAATCGGCTGGTTATCTATCCACCATTTCAGAGAATAAATCATAGAACTGCCACCATTTTAGATAGTCGCCATCAAATTTTTTATAGTAACTTTGTCAAATGTAACGACGAAGTTGACTGATTTGAAAGAGTTGGCTCATTTGCACCAAAGTTAACCATTATGGTCGTAAGGGAGGAGCTTCGCACAAGCAAAACCTAAAATAAAATAAGAGTTCCAAAATTGCAAGGTTGGCAACCGAAACGAATAACGGTAGCGGTGTGGTATTAATATTTTCTTTTATTTCGGTATCGGCAGCGGTATTTTAGCTATATCGGTATCGGTATATACCGAAACTTGAATACAGGTATTACAATTTTATTAATGAAACTGAACAAAATGCTGTTTAAATAATTTTTTTAATAATAATAAAATACAATAAATACAAATTTACATTGGCCATACAACTAAAATAAAAACTGACTAGTATTGGCAACAAAACAACCAATTCAAATATTTTATATTTGTATATATACATTAGGGTATCCCTATATATAGAAAATTGCTCCGATTCTCGTTCTAACCCAATAGAAACATACGAATAGCTTAAAAACTTATGTTCCAATTTTTAGACAGATTGAAAACTGTGTAGAGGTGACTCAAGGCGACAGAATTCTTAAAAAATTCAGGTTATGTTAACCATTCTTCATTTTGCTCAACCATATGTAACTAATTGCCTCCCTAATTTCTTAATTTTTTTCTCAAAATATGCGGAGTCTTACCTATCAATAATGCCAAAACTCCAACCACCAGTAATAAAGTTATGACTTAAAATATCATTCATTTAATGTAACTTTGGTCGTTGTGTTAGCAGCCTGAGAGTATTTGAAAATATAAAATATTGTTGTAAAAAAGAGAAAAGGTAGGCATGCAGTATTGCCAGAATTTTTAAGGATAAAATCTGCAAAATTTAAAAATTTTTCAGGAAAAAATCTGCAAAATCTGCATTTTGTTTTTAAAATCTTAAAAAAATATTCAAACCTATTTTTACTACCACTTTTTATGTATTATTTAAGAAAATTAACAATTTATTCAAGAAACTGAAATACATACAGGTGTGAACATTAATATTTTTTCATAAAAAAAATAAACAGCGACAATAAAATAAAACATTTCAATTGCCTATAAGGTATGTACATTAGGGTGGAACGTTAGATATCTTTGCGAATTTCAATTTCGAATAGCAAAAAAAAGTTTCATTTTATTTTTAGATACTTGGGAAAAATAATGAAAAAAATATTGGGACCTACTTTTAGCCCTCTACCGCAGCATCAAGATTTTGAATATGAGATCAAATCGATCTATTTGTGGAACATCATATGATGCTATGCTTTATAGCTGTTATAAGTCATTACACTCAAAATGTTCACTATTTTATACATACAAGGTCAGATTTCAGACAAACTTAAGATGAAATAATGAAGCAAATTTTCGAATTTCTAAGTCTTTTTCATATCTTGCAAAAAAAAAATTTTCTAAGATAATTTAGGGTTGCTCATTTATTTTTCTTAATGCGCGTTTTCCCGATATTCTCGAAAAACAAGTTTTTTTTTGGTTTTTTTAGTTTTTTCGTTTATTGGCAAAAATTTCGAGAACGGATCATCTGAATAAAATAAATTGCACACTGTTGTATAGGTATCTCTATTCTTTCATTCAATACAATGATTGTGCCGATCGTATAAAAAAGTATAGAGTTGCAGGCCTTAAAAATTTAAAAAAGTATATTTTTAGAGTGAAGTAACTTCAATTTGATGTATAACACATTTAGTAATCTCCTTTGGTACTCCTTCCCAGAATGCGGAGTTCAGTCATTTGGCCATTTAGTTAAACAAAATTTTGGTATTCGCAAATATTGTTGTAGATTACTGAATGGGAGTGAATTACCATCAATTTGATGTATAACTAACGTGACCAGAAGGTTTTTCCAAAAAACGGGACAAGAAGGATTGAAAAGCGGGACTCTGAAGAAAAATTTTGAACAAAAAGCGGGATTTTATAATAATTTCTTGTGGAAAGCGGGATGATGTAATATCACTCCATTTCTACGATAATATGAGTATACACATGCTTTCTATTAAATATATGCAACTGTACAGTTCCATATCGTTACTTGAAATGCAAAACCACATAATTAATAAATAATTAAAAATCGCATTGTTATTTAATTACTGTGTATTACATCGAGGCGCATGTCCGTACAGATTTTCAAACCTCTATCATAAAAATCAACCAAATTAAAAAGAAACTTAACTTCAGGAACTTGAAGTGCATACATACTAGGGATGGGCAAGTGAAAAAATATTTCGATATCGATATATTTTTAAATATCGATCGGCATCTATATATACCGAATAAAAAATATCGATGTAGTCCCCGAATTTTTTTTAAAAATAAAACAATAAATGTGCATTTCTTATAAATAATTATATATATATATATATATATATATATATATATATATATATATATATATATATATATATATATATATATATATATATATATATATATATATATATATATATATATATATATATATATATATATATATATATATATATATATATATATATATATATATATATATATATATATATATATATATATATATATAAATATATATATATATATATATATATATATATATATATATATATATATATATATATATATATATATATATATATATATATATATATATATATATATATATATATATATATATATATATATATATATATATATATATATATATATATATATATATATCGTTACATCCCTACTTTTTACATCCTGTTGTATTAATATCGGAGAAAGGTCGGAGCTAAAATTAGAAATTTGTCAGATTTGTATGCCGTTTAAACTTCTCCATGCATGTATATATATATATATATATATATATATATATATATATATATATATATATATGTATATATATATATATATATATATATATATATATATATATATATATATATATATATATATATATATATATATATATATATATATATATATATATATATATATATATATATATATATATATATATATATATATATATATATATATATATATATATATATATATATATATATATATATATATATATATATATATATATATATATATATATATATATATATATATATATATATATATATATATATATATATATATATATATATATATATATATATATATATATATATATATATATATACATATATATATATATATATATATATATATATATATATATATATATATATATATACCATCGGTTCAGAAAAAAAGTTTTTTAGTCCACTAACGAAATATATATATATATATATATATATATATATATATATATATATATATATATATATATATATATATATATATATATATATATATATATATATATATATATATATATATATATATATATATATATATATATATATATATATATATATATATATATATATATATATATATATATATATACATATATATATATATATATATATATATATGTATATATATATATATATATATATATATATATATATATATATATATATATATATATATGTATATATATATATACCATCGGTATATATATATATATATATATATATATATATATATATACCATCGGTATATATATATATATATATATATATATATATATATATATATATATATATATATATATATATATATATATATATATATATATATATATATATATATATATATATATATATATATATATATATATATATATATATATATATATATATATATATATATATATATATATATATATATATATATATATATATATATATATATATATATATATATATATATATATATATATATATATATATATATATATATATATATATATATATATATATATATATATATATATATATATATATATATATATATATATATATATATATATATATATATATATACCATCGGTTCAGAAAAAAAGTTTTTTTTAGTCCCCTAACGAAATATGAGACTTTGAAATTTGGACTAAAGGGCAGTCACGCGCTACTTGTTATTATTTAGTTGTAAAAAGTTTGTTTAGAATTTTTTATTAGTAGAAATCAATTCAAATCAGGGACTGAAACCATGAAAAAAATGGGTTCAGGTTCCGGGTAATCAAAATAAAAAGTTCAGGTTCGGTTTCGGGCTTTAAACCAAAAATTTAAACACGCGCAATTATTTTGTTTAATAATAAAATATATATGTAAATCAATTTTACATTCACGTTTATACGTTTAAACAATATATTCTTTTTTTTTATTTAATTAAATTTAACTTATTTAGCTTAGAAAAAAAAACGTTTTTCATCGTTGTAACGTAGTACCGCATTGACATAAGAAAATATAATTCAAATTAGAAATGATTAGAAATAACCAGAACAAAAAAAAGCAGAAATTTTGGCAATCATTCGGCACTTTTAAAAATTGCAAAAAATAGTCAGCTTTCGGGGTGCTGCCACCTGGTATGAATTTGCCTTGGTCGTAATTTTATTTTGATTTTGTTTTTAATATTTTTTGCATGCAAGAAATATAATGTTTTTTATTATTCTTCTAATCAATATTTCTCTATTTTTCATATTTTTGAACCCGAACCTTGCTGAATTTTTGGTTCAATGCCTTTATAAACAGCGAACCTGTACCCGTTTGGGTTAAGGTTCGGGTTCGGTTTCAGTCCCTGATTCAAACATAAATTTGAACTGTACTAATTTTTTGGGTGCTCTTTACTTTCAAACACTTGTAACTTGAAAGTAATGTGATCAATAAATAAAAGCGAGTTTTTACTACTGACCAAGAAATCTAATTTTTGTTGGGGTATTTATACTAAAATTAATAACAATTAATTGTCGAGTCAACAAACACTTTAAAACTAAATTTACGTTAAATTGACCAATCAAACTAAAATAACAATACTTGCAGTTAATTCAATGTGTAACATCATATTACTAATAGGATATTTTTAAGCAAACAACTTTAACGGAATTCGCTAACATTCTCCCCGCGTTGAACGACTGTTCCAAACAAAACGGACGTTGAAAGAAAGTTCATAGTCATTATGGTCAGGCACTTTGATCAGAAAAAATGAAATTTCAAATTATGTTGGAAAATAGTATTGTTATTTACATGAATATAAGCTAAACTAAGTTAGTAATTGAATTAATTGATTGATTCTTGTCATCAGCTGCTAGACGTCAAGGGTGAATTTGATATGCTGGCGTGGCATTGGTAGAGGAGTTTCGATTGATCTTGTTGGTTGTGGGTTTTGTGCATTCTTATTTGATTTCCGTGTTAACAGTAGAATGATTAGTGCAATGATGCTTACTACAAGTGCCACGTAGCCAATTCTATAGCTGTGCGTCTGGTGGGCCTTCAATTTATTAGGTAGCTCAGCGATCCCATGTTGTTCCAGCGACCTTTGTAGAGTTGTTAGATCCTTAATATTCTTGGCATATACGCCATAGACTATACGTAGATATCCAACTGGAGACCTGTCAAAAAATGACAACTCTCTTCACACGGACAAGCACATGAGCGGGGTAATTCAACACAGATCAAAGAGCGCAATTTTTGCACTTGAGAACACACTAAATTTCATTATAGACAGTATCTTCGTAACTGCTGAAGCCAGTGACATGAAATTTTACATGGTTATAGCTGAGGTGTTGTCCGTCTTAAGTTTGAAGAGTTTGGGGTGCTGGCTCCTTCGAGAGAGGCTCCAGCGGTTCCCAAAATTGGTAACCTCGGGTATGTCAAACTTTAAAAAATCGCCAAAATTACATTTCTTGTCCGATTTCCAAACCCTTCTTCATTTTGGAATCTGCTATCAAAAGCCTACATTTACCTCACTTACGGTTTGAATTTCTCTCTCATAGTTTAAAAGTTACAGGCCTTGCAAAAAGAAAAATTTGCAGATTACGTGATCTTATTCTGGTATTTTTTAAACTGTGAAGTTGTCTTAAGTCGCAAAATTATACCAAAAATTGAATAATAATCTGCACAAATGTATTAAAAATAATTCTAAATCATATTTTCATTAATTAATACAAAATTAATTGTATATAACTACTAAAAATTCATGTTTTAAATATAAAGATTTTGTAAAATACTATTTGTACAACTACATATGTATGTTTTTGGTGCTGTGATAAAAATTTTTTTTTTAATTTTATTACAAAATGTTCTACTAACCCATTCTTGGACTTCGGTTTTTGACAGCAGACTTAGGTTTTTGAAGTTTTAGTTGACTATCTACGTACCTATGATATACATAGTCCAGTCAAATAAGGGTTTCACTGCGGAATGAGATATAATAAGCTGCAAATTCGTATACATCTTCGTTTTTGGTGTTCTAAAAATTGTCTCAAAAGTCTCATAAAATCTCGTGTCTGCGCCGTAAGTTATTCACAGTCAAAGGTCACGAAAATCAGTTTTTCGGAATTATCTCGGTTTCTATAGCTCCAATGATGTTAACAGTTATTATAAAAATTGTAGAGCATAAAATTTGCGACAAATTTTATATTAAACATTTTTTCTGAGATAGAGGGCAGAGAGCCTGCAGCGTTCAGCCATACTCAATATAATGCAAGGTCAACCGTGAATCCCAGTGAATAATACCTTGTATAAAGTTATTAAATCATTGAAATATCATTTACAAGAAATATTTTATAATGTTTATTAGTTAATAAATTATATTTGATATCATTTTACATATATCTAATATATTCGTTTAATAATACTTACACAGAAAGAAAAATGCCATATTAAATTCAAATATTTTCTACTTACTTTGAGTACGAGTTGTATTAAAAAATTTAAGTACGAATAACACAAAATGAAGCCGAAAACGGGATAAAATTCTTAAATCATGTAAAAAAATTTTGATTCACGTAAAAATTTCTTAAATTAAGTACCAAAATTCTTATTTTAAGTACGACTATTTCTATAAACTTTATACAAAGTCATAGTGTGTTGGTATTTGCTTGCTTGCTGATAGCCACAAATCACTGTAGTACTCTTGTTGTTGGTTATTTTGTTTGATCGTTCAGTGCCGATAAATAACCGGCAAATGTCGTATTATATGCTGCTGTATACTGGATTTTAGCTGTCGTTCTTTCTATACTGAGTTAGCTGAGTTGTATGAGGCGTTGGTTTACAAATATAATGAGTTAAGTTCAATACCAGGAATGAACAAAAATAAATTTTAAATTAAAACAAGTAAAAATATTTAGCCGATTCAGGCTAAAATTAAGTGTGTTGCATTTGAATATTCCGCAATTGAATCAATCTTTCTGTACTTGAATTCAGGAAATCCAGAATTACCGTACTTTTGACAACGTTTGGGATTAATTTATGTACCGATCGATTGATTTTTCTTTTCCGTTTACCTACTTTGTGTAATTAAAAACTCATTAAATGAAACATTATTGTATATTCTAATTTAAATATTAATTTATTTAAAGTAGATTTTAAGAAGAAATAAAACGGGCAAATATTTTATTATTTCTCATTCCATAACTTTATAGAAACCGAGATAATTGCGGAAAACTGATTTTCGTGACCTTTTACCTTGAATAACTTACGACACAGACACGAGACTTTATGAGACTTTTAAGACAACTTTCAGGACACCAAAACGAAGGTGTATACGAATTTTCAGCTTATTATCTCTCATTCCGCAGTTGGTCCATTTTTCTGCTTATTTGACTGGGCTAACACACTCTACAAATTTGTTGAGGTTGACTCGTTATTGTTTATGAAGTATGTGGTGTTCCTTAGTAATGATAAGAATGAAGACCTTACTGTGCCTGATATAGTTTTCAGCCCGTTCATGTTGACAAACTCGTGCTTGAGTATGCATTCTGGGTCAAGTGTCAGGAAGCCGGAACCCTTTAGTGATATAGGAATGCATTCCCTGTTGCAAACAGATGTGGCCCTTGAGAATGATGCCGCAACATTTATCCATTGATTACCTTTGCTGAGGGGTACCCATCTGATATCAGTTTTCTCCAGAATACAATTTGAATTTGTTTTGTTCTTGAATAAATTAATTTCACATGTACAGACATCCGAACCATAATTGTAACGGATTTGAATGTTATGTCGCAAGCGCTTAACTTAGAATTTGTAAATGGAATGTATTGTTCCCGCAAGGTAGATATGCCCAAAAATTTATTACATGGCTACCACTGTATTGTTCATTATGTTGGGTACAGGAATCAAGTGAAACACAACGTGGTGGTGTGTTTGTTGTAGCAAGTCAGTTCTTTCTGTCACTGATCTGATTAACTTCACTTTGTAACTGTTCTGGAGTGAGTAACCATGGACTGATTTTGCCGTGATGTGTATCCATGAGAGTGTCAAAGATTGATGATTGTATCTTTCTTATATTGTTTGCGATTAGTGTTAATTCAAGAACCGCTGAATTAAATAGTTGTTTTAGTTGTACTTGTACTAACGCATTCTTGATGTTATTTATATCATCTGAATATATTTTAATATCTTGCTCCAATCGTTCAAATCTTGACTTAGCTGTTATTTGATTCTGCCGGATGATATTAATTGTAGAATCAACAATTGATGTTTGATTATTCAATAATTTTAGCAAATACGATGCATTGTCATTGACTTGTTTTATTGTTTCTGATATCTGTTCGGCGTATTCCGAATGCAGGACGCCAAATAATGAATGGGAAAGTGGTCAAATATACCGAGACAATATGAATTTGTTTCCATAATTTTACACAAGGTTTGTAATGACCGCGTGGCATTGACAAGAATTGATGTTTCGGACCAGTAAGAAGCTAAATCATAGTATACAAACAGATTCCATTCCGTAGTTGAAATAGCTGCTGTTCCAATTTGCTCAAAATGGATTCCGACCTTTGATACAAAACTTTTTAATTTCGACTGGAGTTCCAAGGGCCAGTGGTATTAGCAATAGTAACGTGAGTAACGCCAGGGTCAGATAATTTGTTGGCATTTTGGTTCCTTTCGGCTTAGGTTCTTCAGTTGGATTAGGAGCGTGATTAAAAGAGGAAGCGGATGGAGCGAGATTAGGAGAGGGAGCGGAGTTGTTGATATTCGTATTGCTGTCTTCAGTAGATGCTTCTGGATCATTATGTATGGGCAATAGTGCCAGTCGGTGTATTGAACGTTTGAATATTCCTGACGCAGTTTTTACGTCAGCGACTCTTGCTAACCGATCATCACCTGGGTAAACTTGAACAATTCTACCCAAAGGCCATTTCATAATAGGTACATTATCTTCTTTAATAATAACCATGTCTCCACTTTTGAGGTTAACAAATTGTTTTCGTCATTTACACGGTTGTTGAAGTTCGTTTAAGTACTCTGCCGATCATCTATTCCAAAATTCCTGCTTAAGGTGGTTTACATGCTTCCAATGAGATAATCCTGACGCATTTGTTTGCTGTGCCCTGCTATGTACTTGCGATGCAAGGGCTTTGCCAATAAGAAAGTGACCGGGGGTTAAGGCCTCAAGGTTATCTGGATCATTGGTTATGGGTGTTAGTGGCCGAGAATTTAGTATTGCCTCAATTTTGACCAATTCTTTGTATGCTAATGATGCATTCGCGACACTCCGAAGTAGAAGATTTTTGGCAGACTTAACAGCTGCTTCAAACAAAATGGAGATAATTGATTCCTGATCCTTGCTTGAATAAATGTTATCGCCTAGTTCCGACAGCAGATTCCTTGCCCGATAAAGCTGGTGGCTTTGTCAGGGTAAATATTCTGACACCGTCGTTTTAATGCGCCGATAAATCAGACACTAGTTCAAGATGAACAGCCTTTGTGGAAAAAACAACATAATACGGTTATATATGCCTTTGTTAACCGTTTGCCTCTAGTGAATCCAAAAGAGTCTACAATTATCTATACCAGCGTTGATAAAAGGTCGTGCTGGAGTAACTCTAGTTAGAGGAAGATTGCCCATAATTTATTGACTTAGTAGTGGTCGTGCCCTGGTACATCTAATGCATTTTTTAACCTTTGAACGTGTCATAAGTTTGCATTTTATTTGCCAAAATCGTTGTCGTATTATGTTTAACAGTGCTTGTGGTCCACAATGTTTGTTTTCTTCGTGAACCATTGTATATAAGTTTTATTAGGGGGTCGTTATATGAAATCAGCATTGGATGTTTCGCGTCGTATGATAGTAATGAAGCCTCTAGTCGTTCCCTAACTCGTAGGATGCCTGATTCATCTAGGAATGTGGACAAACTTGTAATGGAACTTTTCTTGTCGATTTCTTTATTTTCCCGAAGCTGTTTGATTTCTGGAGAAAAGTCGGACATCTGAATGGTCCTTATGATCAAGAAGAGTCATCTAGCTCAGCCGGAGCAAAGGATTTATAAGGTGGTCTATCTTATTTTTCCTTCCTCACATTTCTGAGGAATCTGAGAATATATCCAAGTACCTGCTGCAAAGTTCTGAAGGAATTGTTATGAGAAATTTTATATATCAAGTCATCGTTGGAAACATTGGCTGCTCCAGTTGTTTTCTTTTTCTTAATGTCATTGGGAATTTGGAGTTGTTGCGAGAACTTGGATGTATCAGCGGGGTTGTCCTTTGATCTGACGTAGCGCCACTGATCGGACAACGTCAATGATTTAATCTTGGATACTCGATTAGATATAAACGTATGAGATTCTCCTAATGATGTTGAGGTTTCTTGAAAAGGAAGACTGACTGAAGCGGCCATCTATGTATATTGGTGTGCACATGATGTGTGAAATGTGGTTCACATTGTTTTTCCGATGGCGAAAGAACCTTTTCGCTGACTTCAATTTCGTCCAGTTTCCAAAGATGCTCTCCAAAATGAAGTGATATCTCCGAATATTGCGCATGTGAGTTAACATAATGGGTTAGGAATTGGATTTTTCCCTATTGCAACCCCTACAATCCAGCCTAGCACTGTGTTTTGTAGAGTTGGGAGATCATCAGCAAGATGAATCGTCCCATTTTTGGTTAATTTGTAATAGACATCTGCTCCCAGTTGCAAGTTTATTTTTTCCTGCTGATCAAAATGAGGATCTGCAAGGTGAATGTTGTTGGGAATGTCCCAATCAGAAGTGGCAATATGTTTTTTTTATAACAAACACAACCCGCGAAGATATTACCTTGTCTGCGGAAAACACTCAGGGTCTATGGCGGGAATCGAACCCACGACCTCTGGACGGACAGGCTAGCATCGCTACCACTCATCCACAGAGGCACCCAACCTGTTGACTTGGTTGTGCGGGAATTATACTTGGTAGTACGTATGCTTCCACATTTGCTGAAAAGCTGAGGTCCCTGGACTTCATTTGAATGTTTGTGCGATACTTGGAATTTCTTTGGGTTTCGCCAACGCCGTTAAGGCAAAGGGAAGCTCCTGATGGTGAAATTGACCATTTTTGGCAAAGGCGTTTCGATACAATATTCACTTGTAATCCTGAAATAAATACCGCTCTAAATTTATTTGATGCACCATTTGAGGCTGTAATTATTACCTCTGCTGTCGCTAGCAAAACATAGCCCTGGCGGCCCGCAGCGACTTCGGTTGTTGCTGATGTAACTGCTACGACATTGTAAGCAGTTGTCCTTTCGGCTGTATATAAATGTGTAATTCTTGATCCTGAACTGGAATTTGATGATTTCTTTTCATTTTGAGTGTTGTCCTTCTTTTGCAAATGAACCAACATGTTGTGCTTTTTCTCACATTTTCTGTATCTACTTGACTTGCAGGTTTTCGAAGTGTGCTCATCTCTGAAGCAGTTGACGCATAAGTTCTGTCACTGTACCCAGCGTAGTCGCTCTACTTCTGATAATTGCCGGAATTTGTTGCAGTGATACAGTTTATGGCCACTGTTATTTTATAATTTGTATATGCTAATGTTGTGTCAGTTAGATGTTATTATTGGTAAAACCGCTTTATATGTCCGTTTTTCCCTAGGAACAATTGACTCCATACATTGAAATTGAAGCTCCAGGAACTATAAGAAGGAAGCTATAATTTGCACATCCCTTGGATTAGTGATTGCATGTACCTGATGTATATGCTTTTGTCAAGTTTTTTAATCAATAACTGTATAAGAATGGCATCTCAAGAAGATGTTTCATTTCCAAATTATTTAATGCCAGCAAGCACTCTTTGGTGGTGTCATGCATAGCTTTGATAGATTGTGCGGATGACGTCACAGACTTGTCCCCAGGCAGTGTTATAATTTGTCTCTGATAGAGATGTTCAGCTTCTCCCGGCAAATTACTCTTTAGATACCAAAATTTTAGAATAGCGGGAATCGGCTGGTTATCTATCCACCATTTCAGAGAATAAATCATAGAACTGCCACCATTTTAGATAGTCGCCATCAAATTTTTTATAGTAACTTTGTCAAATGTAACGACGAAGTTGACTGATTTGAAAGAGTTGGCTCATTTGCACCAAAGTTAACCATTATGGTCGTAAGGGAGGAGCTTCGCACAAGCAAAACCTAAAATAAAATAAGAGTTCCAAAATTGCAAGGTTGGCAACCGAAACGAATAACAGTAGCGGTGTGGTATTAATATTTTCTTTTATTTCGGTATCGGCAGCGGTATTTTAGCTATATCGGTATCGGTATATACCGCTACCGAAACTTGAATACAGGTATTACAATTTTATTAATGAAACTGAACAAAATGCTGTTTAAATAATTTTTTTAATAATAATAAAATACAATAAATACAAATTTACATTGGCAATACAACTAAAATAAAAACTGACTAGTATTGGCAACAAAACAACCAATTCAAATATTTTATATTTGTATATATACATTAGGGTATCCCTATATATAGAAAATTGCTCCGATTCTCGTTCTAACCCAATAGAAACATACGAATAGCTTAAAAACTTATGTTCCAATTTTTAGACAGATTGAAAACTGTGTAGAGGTGACTCAAGGCGACAGAATTCTTAAAAAATTCAGGTTATGTTAACCATTCTTCATTTTGCTCAACCATATGTAACTAATTGCCTCCCTAATTTCTTAATTTTTTTCTCAAAATATGCGGAGTCTTACCTATCAATAATGCCAAAACTCCAACCACCAGTAATAAAGTTATGACTTAAAATATCATTCATTTAATGTAACTTTGGTCGTTGTGTTAGCAGCCTGAGAGTATTTGAAAATATAAAATATTGTTGTAAAAAAGAGAAAAGGTAGGCATGCAGTATTGCCAGAATTTTTAAGGATAAAATCTGCAAAATTTAAAAATTTTTCAGGAAAAAATCTGCAAAATCTGCATTTTGTTTTTAAAATCTTAAAAAAATATTCAAACCTATTTTTACTACCACTTTTTATGTATTATTTAAGAAAATTAACAATTTATTCAAGAAACTGAAATACATACAGGTGTGAACATTAATATTTTTTCATAAAAAAAATAAACAGCGACAATAAAATAAAACATTTCAATTGCCTATAAGGTATGTACATTAGGGTGGAACGTTAGATATCTTTGCGAATTTCAATTTCGAATAGCAAAAAAAAGTTTCATTTTATTTTTAGATACTTGGGAAAAATAATGAAAAAAATATTGGGACCTACTTTTAGCCCTCTACCGCAGCATCAAGATTTTGAATATGAGATCAAATCGATCTATTTGTGGAACATCATATGATGCTATGCTTTATAGCTGTTATAAGTCATTACACTCAAAATGTTCACTATTTTATACATACAAGGTCAGATTTCAGACAAACTTAAGATGAAATAATGAAGCAAATTTTCGAATTTCTAAGTCTTTTTCATATCTTGCAAAAAAAAAATTTTCTAAGATAATTTAGGGTTGCTCATTTATTTTTCTTAATGCGCGTTTTCCCGATATTCTCGAAAAACAAGTTTTTTTTTGGTTTTTTTAGTTTTTTCGTTTATTGGCAAAAATTTCGAGAACGGATCATCTGAATAAAATAAATTGCACACTGTTGTATAGGTATCTCTATTCTTTCATTCAATACAATGATTGTGCCGATCGTATAAAAAAGTATAGAGTTGCAGGCCTTAAAAATTTAAAAAAGTATATTTTTAGAGTGAAGTAACTTCAGTTTGATGTATAACACATTTAGTAATCTCCTTTGGTACTCCTTCCCAGAATGCGGAGTTCAGTCATTTGGCCATTTAGTTAAACAAAATTTTGGTATTCGCAAATATTGTTGTAGATTACTGAATGGGAGTGAATTACCATCAATTTGATGTATAACTAACGTGACCAGAAGGTTTTTCCAAAAAACGGGACAAGAAGGATTGAAAAGCGGGACTCTGAAGAAAAATTTTGAACAAAAAGCGGGATTTTATAATAATTTCTTGTGGAAAGCGGGATGATGTAATATCACTCCATTTCTACGATAATATGAGTATACACATGCTTTCTATTAAATATATGCAACTGTACAGTTCCATATCGTTACTTGAAATGCAAAACCACGTAATTAATAAATAATTAAAAATCGCATTGTTTTTTAATTACTGTGTATTACATCGAGGCGCATGTCCGTACAGATTTTCAAACCTCTATCATAAAAATCAACCAAATTAAAAAAAAGAAAAAAGAAACTTAACTTCAGGAACTTGAAGTGCATACATACTAGGGATGGGCAAGTGAAAAAATATATCGATATCGATATATTTTTAAATATCGATCGGCATCTATATATACCGAATAAAAAATATCGATGTATCGAAATATAGATATTTTTTCAAAAATGATAATTCATACGTAGTCCCCGAATTTTTTTTAAAAATAAAACAATAAATGTGCATTTCTTATAAATATTATATATATATATATATATATATATATATATATATATATATATATATATATATATATATATATATATAAATATATATATATATATATATATATATATATATATATATATATATATATATATATATATATATATATATATATATATATATATATATATATATATATATATATATATATATATATATATATATATATATATATATATATATATATATATATATATATATATATATATATATATATATATATATATATATATATATATATATATATATATATATATATATATATATATATATATATATATATATATATATATATATATATATATATATATATATATATATATATATATATATATATATATATATATATATATATATATATATATATATATATATATATATATATATATATATATATATATATATATATATATATATATATATATATATATATATATATATATATATATATATATATATATATATATATATATATATATATATATATATATATATATATATATATATATATATATATATATATATATATATATATATATATATATATATATATATATATATATATATATATATATATATATATATATATATATATATATATATATATATATATATATATATATATATATATATATATATATATATATA
>CATQFL010000012.1:0-17547 GCA_956483635.1 Panzeria rudis | reverse complement strand
GGTTGAGAATTCCAATTCGAGTTGATGATCAGGTGATTTTTTATTGATATATACTTTACTTCTTTACTCCTAATAATTTTTATCGAAATATTTTTCGTATAAACATTGTTCTAATCACATTTTACACAGACCACAAAATAAATCGGATTATTGCTGAACATTTTACAGTTTTAAATTAAAGCTCCAAAATATCAGAATTAAATACAATTTCGAAATTTTGAACTGGATATAGGTAGAATGGGTATTTTCGCATTTCGCTTGCTACTTTAAACATGTGTGCTGATAACTTTAGATGTGATAATCCTGATGAAAAGGTACGTTATCTTCCGGATGCCGAAATTAAGTTAGCTATATTTTCTAAAACTAGAAAAATAATGCCGTTTTATACCTCGAAATTAAAAAAATTTCCCGAGATATGAACTTTAGAATATTATATATGTATATAAAAATATAGTTTTGTGTAAATGAGCTTTATAGTTAGCAATATAGTGGAAGAAGGTAGACGTTGGAAAAATCTCTTTTTAAGTCACTAATATTCGTGTGAATGTAAAATATGAATATGGTTTTAAATAATATCTTTCTTGGCTATCCTAGAAAGAATTAATTTCGTAACATGCATGATTATTTGCAAAGCCCAAAGATATATGGGGAAACGGGTTATTAGTTTCATTATAAAAATTCGAATTGCGTACAATTTCAAAACGTTATTACTTTTGTCTTAGGGGCTGATTTAGTAAAAATAAATCTAACGTTCACTCAAAAATTTGCAGGAAAATCACTTTAAAAATATTTAAAACTGGATGCTTTTCAGACAAGAATGTGTTGCTAGTTCTTGTTCGTGTTAGTGAATCAGGGTATTAGTTTCTAATAATTTTAGTGCAATAATGAATATTTATAACTCTCAACTCTCAAACTATTTCAAAATTGTTTTTTTCGTGACTTTGTAAATAATGGACTCAAACGTGTCTGTCATGAGCTTTGGTGTCCTGACATTCACTTCCGAACAATTTTTTTCGTTTTACTTAAGAACGCATAAAGCTAGTGAAAACAAATAGAATTAGCTTTTTTACCCATAAAAAATACATTTATTTTAAAAAATTTATTTTTGGTATCTTCCAATCTTGCAAAAGTGCGACGCAGCGGTTTGGAAAGTACTTTTTTAAATGTATTTTATGCATGCGAAATAAAGCTAACAGTAGGATGTTAATATGAAACATATATTATATTTTTCGAAATATATAAAAATATGTGGTTTGGTGACACCACCTGATATTCGAAAATTTTCACTCTAATTGCATTAGTTCGAAAGTCATGACAGGCACAAAAAACACATTTTTGTCTTAAGATTTTTTTTATAAAAAAACTTTCGTACCGTAAAAAAACTCATATTAAAACAAAAAGTATCACTTCATAAAAAAGGGGCAGAAAGGGCATAATGTTATAAAAGGTGGCAGATTTAGGTAAATTTAAAAAAGGGGCGCGAAAAGTGCCAAGGCAGTTGAAAAAGTGGCAAATTGCCACTTTAGTCGCAAAACGGTCACGCTGCCTGTGTGCCTTACCTTACGTCTTTTTTATGTTCCTATATTTTCTTTTTTTAAATCTAATTTTTGTAATTAATGCATTTAAAAAATATTTTAATTAGGTATGTGCATTTATTTTCTTAAAAAGTTATGTTATCTAGACCGCTGGTAAAGTGTGTGGGATATTCACGATAATAAAGAATTTTGCAGATTTGGATTTATGAATAATACTTGTTCTTTTAAAAACTGTTTAGGACATTCGCCTTTTATAGGCAGGTAATAAGTGTTAAAAGTGATGTGAATAATATTTTAAATTAATAATTCAAAATACTCAAATGTTTATGATGGCAAAAAGGTATAAGAAGAAGTGCCTGATGCGCAAAAATAGAAAAAGGCAAAATTTTCAAAAATCATCAAAAATAATGGCGCAAACTTGCTCACACTTTTTGGAATGTGCCTAAAAGTAGATATTTAAAATTTTATTGTAGTATAGAACATTATTTGTACAGTTGCTAACTTCACTTTTAAAAACCTTCATCTTTTATTTTTAGCACAAAGTATATAAAAGCCCATTTTTTAGGGTTCCGTACACCAAAAGTGTAAAGGAACCCTATTGTTTTCGCTACGCTGTCCGTCTGTCTGTCTTTCTGTTTCAGGTTGTTTTCTCGGTAGCCGTAAGAGCTACGGACCTGACATTTTCACAGAATATGTTGAACTTTGGCCACTACAGCAAAAAAATATGACAGTTAAAAATTAAAGGGTGTTCTAAAGCGAGCAACGAAAAATGTTGAAATAATAATGTAATATGCAGACACTTATACTTATATACACTTTAAATTTTCAAAGTTCGTGTTATTTGCTGTAGTTTGTAGAATAGACTACGCCAATTAACACCGATATTTAAAAGAACTGGTTGCTGCTGCGTTAACAAAGTTGTGCAATGTACGGGTACGAGGGTTGATCAATTCTGATTCACAACATCCCTCCCCCTTTGCCGGAAGAAAATTTCTAGTTATAGATATTTTCCAAGTATACTAATTGGATCAAACGCTTTTACATATTTTATACTCTTGAATTTAGTTGATCTTATCCTAAGTTTTATTAAAATATCTTTTGTCCTTGCCTGTGTGGTTGCTGTTTATGTTGTGGTTGTGATCTGAGGAGTTGTATGCGTGGAGACTGTTCCAAGATGTTCTTGCAGATGGGTATCCACGATTTTGTTTAATTCTGGGCCACGTTCCGGGAATCCGTTGTTTATTTTGACTTTTATACGAACGCGTCTTCTGTATAACACCAGCACGATCAATATTATTACGCCTATTGTAACAATTACTACCGTGGAGTAAGCAATGTTATTAAAAACATTCTGTTGAAATTTAAGTTCCTTGATCATGTTGATGTTGTTAATCTGCATTATGTGTAGTTTCTCAAGGGTGGGTTTGACTGCGGTGGTGACACTTCTATTGTTTCCTAATATTAGAAACTTCTGGGTTACATCTATGACATGGCTAATGAAACTTTGTCCCCCGATTGTTATGCTGCAATTGAAAAATGAGAAAAGGAAATTCCCTGAGAGGTTTGACCGTCGGTCATCGCAGTTAGTTGACATTGGGGTTTTATCTGCGTTGCTTACTATAAGCGTACCTTCCTCCATTAATTCTAGTGTTTCCGCTTCATGTAAGATCAGGTTGCACTTCCCTCTAAAAATACAGTTTTGCGATGGCCTCAAACTTTTAAAATCCCTCTCACCGTTATAACAAAAGCTCTTATTGGCAGTACTCACCAAATATTCTCTTTCAGCATCTATTTGGTAGCGGCTGTCATTTGGAATTGGTATTATTAAGGATTTCTTTAAATATATAGTTTTGATAGGTATCCTGATAACGAACATCAATGTATTTTGTCTGTGTAATGCCACTCCCATCTGCATCTCTTGTATGGTTTCAATATTAATTCTATATTTCTGAATTTCTTCTATAGTCAAAAGTGCCAATATATATATATATATATATATATATATATATATATATATATATATATATATATATATATATATATATATATATATATATATATATATATATATATATATATATATATATATATATATATCTATATATATATATATATATATATAATATATATATATATATATATATATATATATATATATATATATATATATATATATATATATATATATATATATATATATATATATATATATATATATATATATATATATATATATATATATATATATATATATATATATATATAATATATATACATATATATATATATATATATATATATATATATATATATATATATATATATATATATATATATATATATATATATATATATATATATATATATATATATATATATATATATATATATATATATATATATATAATATATATATATATATATATATATATATATATATATATATATATATATATATATATATATATATATGTATATATATATATATATATATATATATGTATATATATATATATATATATATATATATATATATATATATATATATATATATATATATATATATATATATATATATATATATATATATATATATATATATATATATATATATATATATATATATATATATATATATATATATATATATATATATATATATATATATATATATATATATATATATATATATATATATATATATATATATATATATATATATATATATATATATATATATATATATATATATATATATATATATATATATATATATATATATATATATATATATATATATATATATATATATATATATATATATATATGTATATATATATATATATATATATATATATATATATATATATATATATATATATATATATATATATATATATATATATATATATATATATATATATATATATATATATATATATATATATATATATATATATATATATATATATATATATATATATATATATATATATATATATATATATATATATATATATATATATATATATATATATATATATATATATATATATATATATATATATATATATATATATATATATATATATATATATACATATATATATATATATATATATATATATATATATATATATATATATATACATATATATATATATATATATATATATATATATATATATATAGGTATATATACAAAAATTCCTTAGACATACATACATATATTTTATGATTACATAAGCCTGCATGTTCATAACTATTTATCAGTTTACAGCCTCCTAATCGCCTCCTTTCCTCCTCGCCCAATAATTAATACGTAGTCTTTTTCTTCTACTCTAATATTTCTTCTCAGATATCTATTTACTTTCCAACTTTCTCTTAACATTGATAGTTCTAATTGTAAAGTCTCCCTGTGTTCCCTGGGTACTTCCGTTTTGTTATCTGTATCAAACTTGTTCGTCCACCTACTCATAGCTTTCACAATGTTTGATCTATTTATCCTACTATCTTCGACGTTCATTTTTGTTCCCCTTAGTACTTGTCCGTTGTTGATTTCTTTTGCTACATTCTCCGCAAATTTCAGGAGAAAGATACCACAGTCTATCATGTTATCTTGCTGGGTGCAATCTGGGTAAAACCTTTGTAAAGGGACATGTAAAAAGCTATTTTCTATCCCGTACTTCCTTGCTTCATTTATAATAAAATTCTCTATAATTTGGAAAATATGGTCAGTACACCTAGGCCTCAATGAGTCCAGGATTATTATTCTAGGCCATGAAATTATCGCCAACATCCAATGTTGGTTCTCGCAAATAGGAAACAGAATGTGCATTTTTTCAAAAATATTTATTCGCCTAGTTGCGAGGTTAATCCTGTGTGTACTTCCCTCTGTAGGCCAGTTGCACCAGTCCTTAATAGCAGTATACCACTGTGATGCAAAAATGTGAACGTCCTGCATCCTTGATGTTTTCAACGTATTTTGCAAAACCCAATGTAAAAAAACATCAATGTGCTTATCATTCAACCAACGTTTTTGTAGGATGTCTGTATAATCATTGGCTAGTATATCTACGTGCCGTTTCCCCATTCTATACCTACAAAGGCCTTCCCTATTCTTATCTGACCCTTTTTGATGCATCGAAAACGCTGGTTGAACTGAGAGTTTAATGGAATTCAGATTGAGTGTAAATTAAACTACAATGCAGGGACAGTGCAACGGAAATATGCAACGAATACTTTAATTAATCACTTTGCACAGAAAATCTTGGTAGATCTGTAGTCAGCTGTAAAAGCTCTTCTAGCAGGATACCTTTCAATCTGTATAGCAGTTTAAGTTTAGTTTCAAAATTACACATAAACTATTCACTGTTTGCAGAAAATATTTGTTAACCTGTAGTCAGCTGTAAAAGCTCTTCTAGCAGGATACCTTATAATCCGCACCGCAGTTTCAGTTTAGTTTCAGAATTACACATATATTAATCACTGTGTGCAGAAAATATTGTTAGCCTGTAGTCAGCTGTAAAAGCTCTTCTAGCAGGATACCTTATAATCCGCACCGCAGTTTCAGTTTAGTTTCAAAATTATACATCCATACATACGTGGATGCTATACAAGTATGAATTTTGTTATATCTCCGTTACGTGTCCCACAACCTATTCTTTACTAACACTCAGATTAAAAAACACTTTTAATTTAATTTTACAAACTCAAAAAATATTAATATCACTAAAGTACTAAAATTCCTTTCCAAGACTTTAATAAGACTGTCCAGCTCATTGCCGGATACCATGTTTATATTGCTATTTATTGCGAAATTGACGCCTACTTGCGAAAGAGAAAAAAAATTTATTTTTTATTTTTTATTAACACTAAAATTATTGAATGGTAATCAAATCTAAAGTATGTCGACATAAAGTTGTTGAACTTAAAAAATAAACAAAAACATGACAACAGGTGTGCGTATATACAAAACTAATAAATACGTCTTCAGCACTTTGATACTTCAGGTTGTTGACGCGCGTATTCGCCAGTTCATAACGTATAACTGACCTAGCTTAACTTTCCCGTTGCTCGTAAAAAATTATTTTTATTTTCTGTATCATTTTGCTTTTGTCAACAATTTTGTTTAACTGCAATTACGTATTGTAGCGAGGGTTTATTCAACTAACTTTTGTTTTATGTTTAATTTCTTTTTTTATTATTATTTAAAGAAACGTTTTAGTAAGCATATTTGTGTTTTTGTGTTTTAAGGTACCCGGAAATGAATTCTTTACTGTTGTTAAACAATTTTCTACATTTGAAGCAAAATTTATAAAAAAAAGTAAAATAATTAAAAATCAATGCTCTCCCTTATAAATTTATAACTAAATAACCTGGATCGTAACTGGATGATCAATATACCTTATATTAAATGGCGTTCCTTATAGATTTTTACTAAATTCTTATGGTAGACCCTTTCACACTTTTTTACGCTCAATTTTATGTTTACACGTGTTGGTATGTCTATAACTTCATATGGTCCTAACCATAAGGGTGAAAACTTATTTTTTCTAGTTTGAGTCTTTAATCAAACCTTTTGACCTATTTTATACTCTCTGTCCTTTGAACCCTTATCATAATACTGTTTGGCTCTTAATTTTGCCTTCTCTTGGTTCTCTCTAACGATTTCATGTGAACGTTGGATTTGATATTTCAGAATTTTGCTATAATCATCCGCGTTGTATAGTGGTGTCGGGGATATTTTCAAAGAGATGGGTATTTCAAATTCAAACCCGAATAACACTCTCGTCGGTGTTTGTTTTGTTGTTGAATGTTTGCTATTATTATACACATGCATGGCGTGATGAGTCCATTCGTCCCAGTTGGTACCATCCAGGTTAATGAAAATTCTCAGAAATTCGGCCAATGGTCGATGAGCTCGTTCTAAAGCACCATTCGATTGTGGATGATAAGGAGTAGTTAGTAGTTTCTTTATTCTTAGCATCTTACACGTTTCCTTGAATAATCTGGATGTGAAGTTTGAACCATTATCCGTTACCAACACCTTGGGAATAAAGTATCTTGAAATTATTTCCTTAAAAAAGACTTTAGCTACAGTTGGTGCCTCTGCGTCAGGCACGGCTGCACATGCGAAAAATTTTGAAAAATCGTCTTGAAAGGTGACGATGTATTTGTTTCCCCTAGCTGATTCTGGCAACGGACCTACCAGGTCCATGAAAAGCTTTTCGAAAGGCTTACTTGAAGTGCTTGTTATAACCAATGGCATTTTTTCAACTTTCGAACATTTGTTTTTCTGGCATAGGCTACACGTTGTTACATAATTTTTTATTTGTGATACATGCTGGCCCATTTATACTGATTCCTGATGCGGGAATAAGTTTTGAATGTCCCTTGGTGTCCACCCAAAGGTATATCGTGGAATGCTTTTATTACTTTGTTTATATCTTCTGCATTCGTTAAATAAACAGCCATATCTTCCTCTCCCATATCCTGGTTTGCCTCTGTTTGATGCATAATTTCTTCATTCACCTCATTCTGCTTGTTTTGTAATTCTCGAGCTTTTGATCTAGTTATTGCCCCTACATTTATTTTCTCTATTGGAAGGCGACTGAGGGCATCAGCGTTTTGATTCGTTTTTCCTGATTTATACCGTATCTCGAAATCATATTCTAAAAGTTTTAGTCTAAGGCGCCCCAATCTGCCTTCTTGATCTTTCAGATTAGCTATACCCTTGAGAGGTTTGTGGTCTGTAAAAATGGTGAAGTGCCGCCCGAGTAAATATGGCCTAAAAGTTTTTGTTGCCCATACGATGGCAAGCAACTCCTTCTCTATTGTAGAGTATCGTTTTTCTGTGACACTTAGTACTCTGATTGCAAAATATACTGGTAAATCGCTACCAGGCTCTCCTTGAGAAAGGATAGCTCCTAGGGCTTCATTGCTAGCATCCGTCGTCAGAACAAATGGTTTCGCAAAGTCAGGGTATTGTAATAGAGGTGGATTCGAAACTGCTGCTTTTAATTTGTCCATAGCTTGCTGACACTCTTGCGTCCATTCAAATTCTACGTTCTTCCTTAGTAGTTTGTTTAGGGGTAAGGCAATTTCAGACGAGTTTGGTATAAACTTCCTGTAGTAGTTGATCAATCCCAGAAATGCTTGCAATTCTTTGATACGTCTAGGAGGTGGAATGTCTTTTACTGCTTTAGTTTTATGGGGATCCGGTAAGACTCCATTTTCCGAACATTGGTGGCCCAGATAAACTACCTCCCTTTGAAGGAAATTACATTTTTCGGGGTGTAACTTAAGGTTGTACCTTCTTAATATATCTAATACTCTCTTGAGCCGTAATTGGTGATCCGCTAGGTTTCTGCCGTAGATTAGTATATCGTCCAGATAGACGAAACAGTCGATTCCTTGTAGCCCCGTTAATATCGAGTTCATGATTCTTTGAAAAGTGGCTGGTGCCCCTGTTAATCCGAAAGGCATACGATTAAACTCGAAATGTCCCAAATTGGTGCTAACAGCTGTTTTTTGTCTGTCCCGTGGGTCCATTAAAACTTGGTGGTATCCACTCGCTAAATCGAGGGTAGAAAAATATCGGCTGTATCCCAGTTGGTCTAGGATTTCGTCAATTCTTGGTATGGGGAAGACTTGCTTTATTGTGGCCTCGTTCAATTTTCTGAAATCTACTACTAAGCGCCATTTTTTCTCTCCGTCTTTTCCTGCCTTTTTTGGTACTAGGAGTATTGGTGAATTCCAAGGGGAAGTACTGGGAGAGATAATTCCATCTTTGACCATCTGGCCTACTTGTCTATTCACTTCATTTCGGTGGACCTCAGGTAGTCTATATTGTTTAGTATTTATTGGGGGTTGAGTGGAATCAGTTGGGATTTTATGCTTAAGTACATTTGTGTGAGTTAGACTATATCCGGGTAATTGAAACACGTCGTCGTATGATTTCAAAATGCTCTCGATCGATAATCGCTCTTCCGGGTTCAAATCTGCGGAAAGCTGTACTGTTTCCAATAGCAATTTGGTTCTTTCTTTGTTGTCCGCAGTGCTTATTGTATTAATGGCTGTTGTTGATTCTATCTGGTAGTCCTCAGGGTTTTCATAACTTAACATTGTTTTCTTATTTATGTTTACTGTATAGTTGTTGGTGTTTATATTGGGAATAAATGCTACTCCCCCTTTGATTGATGTTAGGGTTTCGCCCACAAAAACCCCTGGTAAAATTTGTAGTTTGTTTACTATTATTTCTCCCGTAGCCTTGGTTACTACTACTGATACAACTCCCTGGGAACGTCCTTTTATAGAAAATTTTTCGGATATATATAACGGAGGAATTTCTGAAACAAGTGGCAAGGAAACTATTTCTCTCTGGTTTTCAAAAAATTGTATGTTTTTGTTTATTGTGTCGGTAACCGACCTATACCACATCATATCTCGGCCCAGCAAACCATCTGCTGGCAAAATTGTGCCCTTTGGTACTATGTGCATTTTAAAACTTAGTTTGTCCACGTATTTATGGTTCACAGTTATAGTTCCTTTGGTACTCATGTTTCATTAACTTTTATGCACGATGTCAAAGCTTCTTCCTTTACTAGTGTAGTATCAGCGCCTGAGTCTACCAACAGCAGTAATTTTTCCTCTTTTGCCTCTCTACAAGGAAAGCTTATATACGCATCGTTTATCTCACAACTTTCGATGCTACTAACATCACTCTCCAGTCTCAGTTCATTTTTGTACTCTGAGTGGTTTATTTGATGTTCTGCGACGTTTTCGTCTTTAATTATCCTATTATTTATATCATTACATGTCATCATTGCCATATTATTCAGGAATTTTCTTACTAAATCTGTGCGTCCTGCACCAGATATAAATTCGGTGTTATCCTTGTCTTCCTGTTTCTGATTATCCTGCTCCTCTGTCAAGTGTATATTGTTAATATCTAAATTTATGATATTAATAGCTTTGTCTTCTTCATAGTTAGTTCTTACGTGGTGTGTTTTATTCTTATTTTCTTCAATAGTAATTTCTCTAAATTTTTCGGCATTCCGGTCCATTAATCTTGGCCGGGCCGATTCTCGTTTCCCGAGTTATTGCTGTTGTAATTATATCTGCTTCTGTTTACATCATTGTTGCCTCTATTGTTGCCATTTCTACTATTGCTTTTTATACTCTGCCTGTTTCTTGGGCAATTAGTAGAAATGTGACCCTGTTGATTGCATCTAAAACAGCGACGCTCCTCGTTGTTGTTATACCTAGTATCACTTTTATTTTGAGTTTTCGAGCTTTTGAAATTTTGCCTATTTATTCCATAGTCTGGAGGTTTCATATTCCTTCTGAAATTGCATTCGTTATGCCCCTGTCGTCTGCTTTGATTATAGCACATATTGTTTCCTTGGTTATAGCATTCGTCTATCATAGGGCTCCAGTATTTTGAGTTTTCTCGTGAATTACTGTTTGGCGTTGAATGGTTATAGGTCTTCTGATGCATGCATAGTTGTCGGACTTCTTTTATCAACTGCTGGACCGTATCATATAAAGGTTCCTCGGTATGCATTGTCATGATATTTGAAGGTTTCATATTAGAACCAAAGAGATTTTGAGCATCTTTGGTGATTTTCAGCAGGGTAGATAGCTTTTCGTTGTCGTGTCCGATGAATTTTGACATCAATCTAGGATCTCGTAAGCCTCTTATGTTACTCCTTACTGCGGATTGGTTGCAATGATCTATCATAGATTTTTGATGGGAAACTTCTTGCTATTGTGCTGCAATTAGTTCTGTGGCATCTGTAAGTAGTCCTTCTAGTCTCTCTCCAAATTCATATGCTGTCTCCGTTGGACCTTGCTTACTGCTAAAAATTAGTTCTTGCAATTCTGTTAGAGTTTTGCCTTATACAAATTTTTCTCTAATAGCCTGACATAAGGCTTCTATTGTTGTGAACTCTTTATTGTGCAAATATGAGTAAGCATTTCCAAATAATCTAGTTTTGATGCATTTGATTATGTCGACCACATTACCTGGTTCTTCTAGTTTATCCTTTGCTATCATACATCCTTCAATAAACTTCTTGGCTTCCCTTGCCAGTTCTGGCCCATCAGTTCCGTAGAAAATTGGCACCACATGGGATATGGTTTTCAAGAGTTCGGTAAAAGTTGTCATGTTGTTACTATTTGTTGTGGTGAGTAGTATAGGAATGTATGTGCTGGAGTCATTAAAATTGTCAAAATTTGTGAAATTTTGTAATTTATTGCCTAAATTTGGGTAATTAGTGTCAAGGGTGGTTTTGACAAGGGTTTAGGTGGTGTTTTTGTATGTCGGTGCATGTAACTAGTTATGTTAGGCACGCGCAGAGGGTTTTACGATGGCTTGTACGTGATAATTTTCATTTATGAGCTTAAGTGTGAGGTGACGAGGGTTCGAATGTGTGTTTTTATGTTTGTTTTTTTCATTTATTGTTTAATTGTATATGAAAGGCGTGGGAAAAACGAGCTGTATGAATTTTTGTATAAGTGTGGATTGAAAAGGATTTTGGTTTTAAAGTGAGTTTTGGGAAATAGTATTAATGAACTTGTCAGTGAAAAAAATTAACTGTGTTTTAAAATTCTAATCTTGTACAATTAAGAAATATTTTGGTTGGGTTGGTGTTTTTCATTTATTGTTTAATTGTATATGAAAGGCGTGGGAAAAACGAGCTGTATGAATTTTTGTATAAGTGTGGATTGAAAAGGATTTTGGTTTTAAAGTGAGTTTTGGGAAAGAGTATTAATGAACTTGTCAGTGAAAAAAATTAACTGTGTTTTAAAATTCTAATCTTGTACAATTAAGAAATATTTTGGTTGGGTTGGTGTTTTGTTTTTCATTTATTGTTTAATTGTATATGAAAGGCGTGGGAAAAACGAGCTGTATGAATTTTTGTATAAGTGTGGATTGAAAAGGATTTTGGTTTTAAAGTGAGTTTTGGGAAATAGTATTAATGAACTTGTCAGTGAAAAAAATTAACTGTGTTTTAAAATTCTAATCTTGTACAATTAAGAAATATTTTGGTTGGGTTGGTGTTTTGTTTTTCATTTATTGTTTAAGTGTACGTTTCCATTTATTGTTTAAGTGTAAATTGAAAAGGATTTTGGTTTTAAAGTGAATTTGGTTGGTTGGTAATATAAACTGATAGTTAGAGTGTTAAAAAAAGTCATAATTTAGTTTTGTAATGAAATGGAAATTCAAATGCAGAGAACGTATGTCTTTATGTTTAGTTTATTTTCTCTGTCCTTTGTCTGGTTTTCCTGCTTCTGTCTGTCTTTTCCTGTGGTTAAGTGCTTCACAACAAAAATTAAAAGGAGAGATAAAAATCTTTGTTTAAGAAATGTTGATCGTGTGTGTATGAATGCACTTAGGAATAAAAAAAATATTATTGATTGTACAAAGTGTGAATTTTATTAAGTCTCCCTGTCTGTCTGTCTGTCTCTCTGTCTGATGGAATTAAATGTAGGCCAATGTTTGGCTGTTTGTTAGAATGGGTTGTATGGATTTTGTTGAAGTAATTATTTTTTAGTAATAACAATGTGATCGATTTTTAAAATTTGTAATGTTGTTGTTGTTGTTGTTGTTGTAAGAAGAAAGTGTGACTGTCTTGATTATGAATAGTTTGGCATAGTGACAGAGTCACGGCAGAGCGATAGACTGGCAGACTGTCAATAGAAGCAGAGGATAGAGAATTTGTTAAGCAGAGATAAACGCATGCTGTGGTTAAGTGGTTCACAAGAAAAATGAAAAGGAAATTCAAATGCAGAGGACGGAGCTGTAGGCAGAGGGACAGAGCGAGAGCGGTGTCAGATAAAAGAGCAAGGGCAGTTTTTTCACATTTGCCTCTGTCTCGTGTACATACCATATACATATAAAAAATGATTGAACAAAATTTTGTATATTTTAAATCTACATATTTTATTAAAAAAAATATCGTAAATATATGTTGTAGCAATATAAGTATAGATAATTAAAATTAAATTTTTTACTTATTTTCCTGATAAAGTAAATATGCATTTCTTAAGGCACAAACTCCATAATTTGCTTAAAGTTGATGCAGCCAATATCCTCGATGTTGAAAACTCTAAGTTGAAGTAGTTTCTCAAACCATTTCTTCTTTTCCACACCCTTAACATAGATTGAAGAATACTTTAAATTGGATTTTAAAAATTTAACAACACTCTTAAACGTTATTGATCCGTCATTCCAATTTAGATGATGAAAGTTTCTTGTTAACCAATTTGCTTCTTTTTGTTTTGCTATTGATAATCTTTTGAAGTTAAACGGTGGGTTGATAATAAAATTTATGTGCTCCTTATTGTTAAAAACAATTGCTATCTCTTTTGCAATGAAGATGTTTGAATTAGGTTTAAATCCTTGCATATCGATGAAAACTTTATCCCCCAACATCTTATTTTTTATTTACATGATTTTACGAACTTGACCTTTTAATGGTATGTATTCTATTATGTGCTCGTGGATGAGCATGCAAAAAGCTGATGTATCAGTCGGAATGTTTCAATTTCAATTTTTATATCAACAGGACCGTTCGAGAGAGATTCGTTTTGGTGACTGACATCTACTACCACTATAGGCACACTATTTTTAAACTCTTGAGCAGTTAGAAGCGGTTGTGATTCTCTCATGTAGTAGCTTTGTTGAAATCGTAGATACATATCATATAGAATTGCATAACGATCATTTTTAAATTTTATATTAAGATCATCATATGGGTACGATTCGGAATTTAAATGCACTTTTAAATTGTTTAGATTACAGTGAACAAACTTATTCTCTTGTTGAAAAGCAATCAATACAAAACGGGGTCGTTCTCTATTTGCAGCCAATTTAACATTCCATATGTGGATAGTTCCTGTATTTAGTTGAGGATTAATGTGACAATCCCAACTGCGAAATGCCATCGGTATAGAAGCACCATTGTTAATAATTTTAATCATATTCAATTTGTTAAGATCGGATAATTGTACATGTGGAATTCTCCATGAGATGTTTGAGATACTAATTTTTGGTTTGTCAGTAGCAATAGTTGAGTATACGAGTTTTTCATCGTTCTTATTACGTAAGAGAATCAATTCATGTTTACCGCTCAGTATAATTTTATTATAGTCTTCAGCAAAACCTAAAAATAGTTTCAGTGGTACATAGAAATTAAAGTATCCATTTAGAATATTCAAATCATCAAGTTTGTTCCATCCAGCATTATACATGCCAACACTTTCCGTTGGTGATAAAGAAACGAAATTTTTCAAGGTGCTTGAAATGCCTAAATGTCTTGTATGATCAATTTCTATACCATTGAGCTCATATCTAATTTCATCAAAGAGATGTGCCACAAAGTTATTTTTTAATTTAAGATTTAAAAAAGAAGATATTTTGCTGTTATTATCATCTACAATACTTCCCTCAACATATATGTAGCTTTCGCTGGGCAGCACATACAAGTCTTCATTTTGTATTGAAATTCGAATCTCATCATTGTTATTGAAGGATTGTAGGTATGGTGTATATGTGTGGTAGTCCTTTTTAATTATACTCTCGTCTGATAGAGGTTTTTCTAAAACATCTAGTATGGAGCTCATTTCTTTACCAACTTTAAATTGAGGGACTTCAAAAATTGTTTATTTCCTTGTGTCAGATGTTTTTTGTGTAATGATCTCTTTAATTGTGGTTTGGTTTTTAATAGTGTTTTATAAGTGTATCCAATTTTATCCTTAGATTGCTTGGCGTTGTATATTATCATTATTTGTTAGATCTCAGATGTAGTCGTACTGTAATTTCCTCTCCTCGGAAATTAATTAAATCACCGTTCTGATCAACGATGCGTAGAGTTAGAGAACTTATCTCTCGGCAGTTAACGGGCAAATAGATAAGATTTCTAGGAATCTCAACAATTTTATACCCTGGTGGGACATTGATCGCGAATTCATGTAATGTATGTGCTTGTGAATTATTCATATATGTATTAACGATTATATTACATTCAACGCGTAGGATATTCACTATGAAAATATTGACGGGGAGATCTGAGTAATGATCTTCGTTGGGGGTTAGAATTTTCTCATTAAATCCTAAAAGCTTTCCAACTGTATTATCCTTATTAAAGTATATGGGATCCTTAGAGCTGTTAACTCTAACTTGCATTGTATTGTTATTAGCCTCAATATCAATTTTATTTTCCGGACAGTACTGCTTATATTGATCTTTAATATAATCAACTATATCATTCAATTCATCGGATCCTATTGGTATACATGTTCGCCTATATGAAATATGTTATTATAATCATCTACATTAGGTATGCTATTATATGAATGAAAATCAGTTAGAGCGCATTCATATCCACCGTCCAAAGCAATAGGAGGAAAGTAATTAGCTGATAACTCAGATGAGTTTGAGTTAAGGGTAAGTGTTATTGACATTATGGTTGTCGGATTATTAATAAGTGAAACTAAACACAGCAGTTCGTATAAAAAAGGATTCTTATATACATATTTATATATATATATATATATATATATATATATATATATATATATATATATATATATATATATATATATATATATATATATATATATATATATATATATATATATATATATATATATATATATATATATATATATATATATATATATATATATATATATATATATATATATATATATATATATATATATATATATATATATATATATATATATATATATATATATATATATATATATATATATATATATATATATATATATATATATATATATATATATATATATATATATATATATATATATATATATATATATATATATATATATATATATATATATATATATATATATATATATATATATATATATATATATATATATATATATATATATATATATATATATATATATATATATATATATATATATATATATATATATATATATATATATATATATATATATATATATATATATATATATGGCTAGGATTTTCTAATCAACATAATTCTTGGATTAATAAAAATGAAATATTGTAGTAAAGTTTATATATAAATCTATTTTTGTATCTAATATATTGAATAAAAAAAAAAAAATATATATATATATATATATATACATATATATATATATATATATATATATATATATATATATATATATATATATATATATATATATATATATATATATATATATATATATATATATATATATATATATATATATATATATATATATATATATATATATATATATATATATATATATATTATATATATATATATATATATATATATATATATATATATATATATATATATATATATATATATATATATATATATATATATATATATATATATATATATATATATATATATATATATATATATATATATATATATATATATATATATATATATATATATATATATATATATATATTATATATATATATATATATATATATATATATTATATTATATATATATATATATATATATATATATATATATATATATATATATATATATATATATATATATATATATATATATATATATATATATATATATATATATATATATATATATATATATATATATATATATATATATATAATATATATATATATATATATATATATATATATATATATATATATATATATATATATATATATATATATATATATATATATATATATATATATATATATATATATATATATATATATATATATATATATATATATATATATATATATATATATATATATATATATATATATATATATATATATATATATATATATATATATATATATATATATATATATATATATATATATATATATATATATATATATATATATATATATATATATATATATATATATATATATATATATATATATATATATATATATATATATATATGTATATATATATATATATATATATTT
>CATQFL010000011.1:0-21522 GCA_956483635.1 Panzeria rudis | reverse complement strand
AATAGTAATAGTAATAGTAATAGTAATAGTAATAGTAATAGTAATAGTAATAGTAATAGTAATAGTAATAGTAATAGTAATAGTAATAGTAATAGTAATAGTAATAGTAATAGTAATAGTAATAGTAATAGTAATAGTAATAGTAATAGTAATAGTAATAGTAATAGTAATAGTAATAGTAATAGTAATAGTAATAGTAATAGTAATAGTAATAATAGTAATAGTAATAGTAATAGTAATAGTAATAGTAATAGTAATAGTAATAGTAATAGTAATAGTAATAGTAATAGTAATAGTAATAGTAATAGTAATAGTAATAGTAATAGTAATAGTAATAGTAATAGTAATAGTAATAGTAATAGTAATAGTAATAGTAATAGTAATAGTAATAGTAATAGTAATAGTAATAGTAATAGTAATAGTAATAGTAATAGTAATAGTAATAGTAATAGTAATAGTAATAGTAATAGTAATAGTAATAGTAATAGTAATAGTAATAGTAATAGTAATAGTAATAGTAATAGTAATAGTAATAGTAATAGTAATAGTAATAGTAATAGTAATAGTAATAGTAATAGTAATAGTAATAGTAATAGTAATAGTAATAGTAATAGTAATAGTAATAGTAATAGTAATAGTAATAGTAATAGTAATAGTAATAGTAATAGTAATAGTAATAGTAATAGTAATAGTAATAGTAATAGTAATAGTAATAGTAATAGTAATAGTAATAGTAATAGTAATAGTAATAGTAATAGTAATAGTAATAGTAATAGTAATAGTAATAGTAATAGTAATAGTAATAGTAATAGTAATAGTAATAGTAATAGTAATAGTAATAGTAATAGTAATAGTAATAGTAATAGTAATAGTAATAGTAATAGTAATAGTAATAGTAATAGTAATAGTAATAGTAATAGTAATAGTAATAGTAATAGTAATAGTAATAGTAATAGTAATAGTAATAGTAATAGTAATAGTAATAGTAATAGTAATAGTAATAGTAATAGTAATAGTAATAGTAATAGTAATAGTAATAGTAATAGTAATAGTAATAGTAATAGTAATAGTAATAGTAATAGTAATAGTAATAGTAATAGTAATAGTAATAGTAATAGTAATAGTAATAGTAATAGTAATAGTAATAGTAATAGTAATAGTAATAGTAATAGTAATAGTAATAGTAATAGTAATAGTAATAGTAATAGTAATAGTAATAGTAATAGTAATAGTAATAGTAATAGTAATAGTAATAGTAATAGTAATAGTAATAGTAATAGTAATAGTAATAGTAATAGTAATAGTAATAGTAATAGTAATAGTAATAGTAATAGTAATAGTAATAGTAATAGTAATAGTAATAGTAATAGTAATAGTAATAGTAATAGTAATAGTAATAGTAATAGTAATAGTAATAGTAATAGTAATAGTAATAGTAATAGTAATAGTAATAGTAATAGTAATAGTAATAGTAATAGTAATAGTAATAGTAATAGTAATAGTAATAGTAATAGTAATAGTAATAGTAATAGTAATAGTAATAGTAATAGTAATAGTAATAGTAATAGTAATAGTAATAGTAATAGTAATAGTAATAGTAATAGTAATAGTAATAGTAATAGTAATAGTAATAGTAATAGTAATAGTAATAGTAATAGTAATAGTAATAGTAATAGTAATAGTAATAGTAATAGTAATAGTAATAGTAATAGTAATAGTAATAGTAATAGTAATAGTAATAGTAATAGTAATAGTAATAGTAATAGTAATAGTAATAGTAATAGTAATAGTAATAGTAATAGTAATAGTAATAGTAATAGTAATAGTAATAGTAATAGTAATAGTAATAGTAATAGTAATAGTAATAGTAATAGTAATAGTAATAGTAATAGTAATAGTAATAGTAATAGTAATAGTAATAGTAATAGTAATAGTAATAGTAATAGTAATAGTAATAGTAATAGTAATAGTAATAGTAATAGTAATAGTAATAGTAATAGTAATAGTAATAGTAATAGTAATAGTAATAGTAATAGTAATAGTAATAGTAATAGTAATAGTAATAGTAATAGTAATAGTAATAGTAATAGTAATAGTAATAGTAATAGTAATAGTAATAGTAATAGTAATAGTAATAGTAATAGTAATAGTAATAGTAATAGTAATAGTAATAGTAATAGTAATAGTAATAGTAATAGTAATAGTAATAGTAATAGTAATAGTAATAGTAATAGTAATAGTAATAGTAATAGTAATAGTAATAGTAATAGTAATAGTAATAGTAATAGTAATAGTAATAGTAATAGTAATAGTAATAGTAATAGTAATAGTAATAGTAATAGTAATAGTAATAGTAATAGTAATAGTAATAGTAATAGTAATAGTAATAGTAATAGTAATAGTAATAGTAATAGTAATAGTAATAGTAATAGTAATAGTAATAGTAATAGTAATAGTAATAGTAATAGTAATAGTAATAGTAATAGTAATAGTAATAGTAATAGTAATAGTAATAGTAATAGTAATAGTAATAGTAATAGTAATAGTAATAGTAATAGTAATAGTAATAGTAATAGTAATAGTAATAGTAATAGTAATAGTAATAGTAATAGTAATAGTAATAGTAATAGTAATAGTAATAGTAATAGTAATAGTAATAGTAATAGTAATAGTAATAGTAATAGTAATAGTAATAGTAATAGTAATAGTAATAGTAATAGTAATAGTAATAGTAATAGTAATAGTAATAGTAATAGTAATAGTAATAGTAATAGTAATAGTAATAGTAATAGTAATAGTAATAGTAATAGTAATAGTAATAGTAATAGTAATAGTAATAGTAATAGTAATAGTAATAGTAATAGTAATAGTAATAGTAATAGTAATAGTAATAGTAATAGTAATAGTAATAGTAATAGTAATAGTAATAGTAATAGTAATAGTAATAGTAATAGTAATAGTAATAGTAATAGTAATAGTAATAGTAATAGTAATAGTAATAGTAATAGTAATAGTAATAGTAATAGTAATAGTAATAGTAATAGTAATAGTAATAGTAATAGTAATAGTAATAGTAATAGTAATAGTAATAGTAATAGTAATAGTAATAGTAATAGTAATAGTAATAGTAATAGTAATAGTAATAGTAATAGTAATAGTAATAGTAATAGTAATAGTAATAGTAATAGTAATAGTAATAGTAATAGTAATAGTAATAGTAATAGTAATAGTAATAGTAATAGTAATAGTAATAGTAATAGTAATAGTAATAGTAATAGTAATAGTAATAGTAATAGTAATAGTAATAGTAATAGTAATAGTAATAGTAATAGTAATAGTAATAGTAATAGTAATAGTAATAGTAATAGTAATAGTAATAGTAATAGTAATAGTAATAGTAATAGTAATAGTAATAGTAATAGTAATAGTAATAGTAATAGTAATAGTAATAGTAATAGTAATAGTAATAGTAATAGTAATAGTAATAGTAATAGTAATAGTAATAGTAATAGTAATAGTAATAGTAATAGTAATAGTAATAGTAATAGTAATAGTAATAGTAATAGTAATAGTAATAGTAATAGTAATAGTAATAGTAATAGTAATAGTAATAGTAATAGTAATAGTAATAGTAATAGTAATAGTAATAGTAATAGTAATAGTAATAGTAATAGTAATAGTAATAGTAATAGTAATAGTAATAGTAATAGTAATAGTAATAGTAATAGTAATAGTAATAGTAATAGTAATAGTAATAGTAATAGTAATAGTAATAGTAATAGTAATAGTAATAGTAATAGTAATAGTAATAGTAATAGTAATAGTAATAGTAATAGTAATAGTAATAGTAATAGTAATAGTAATAGTAATAGTAATAGTAATAGTAATAGTAATAGTAATAGTAATAGTAATAGTAATAGTAATAGTAATAGTAATAGTAATAGTAATAGTAATAGTAATAGTAATAGTAATAGTAATAGTAATAGTAATAGTAATAGTAATAGTAATAGTAATAGTAATAGTAATAGTAATAGTAATAGTAATAGTAATAGTAATAGTAATAGTAATAGTAATAGTAATAGTAATAGTAATAGTAATAGTAATAGTAATAGTAATAGTAATAGTAATAGTAATAGTAATAGTAATAGTAATAGTAATAGTAATAGTAATAGTAATAGTAATAGTAATAGTAATAGTAATAGTAATAGTAATAGTAATAGTAATAGTAATAGTAATAGTAATAGTAATAGTAATAGTAATAGTAATAGTAATAGTAATAGTAATAGTAATAGTAATAGTAATAGTAATAGTAATAGTAATAGTAATAGTAATAGTAATAGTAATAGTAATAGTAATAGTAATAGTAATAGTAATAGTAATAGTAATAGTAATAGTAATAGTAATAGTAATAGTAATAGTAATAGTAATAGTAATAGTAATAGTAATAGTAATAGTAATAGTAATAGTAATAGTAATAGTAATAGTAATAGTAATAGTAATAGTAATAGTAATAGTAATAGTAATAGTAATAGTAATAGTAATAGTAATAGTAATAGTAATAGTAATAGTAATAGTAATAGTAATAGTAATAGTAATAGTAATAGTAATAGTAATAGTAATAGTAATAGTAATAGTAATAGTAATAGTAATAGTAATAGTAATAGTAATAGTAATAGTAATAGTAATAGTAATAGTAATAGTAATAGTAATAGTAATAGTAATAGTAATAGTAATAGTAATAGTAATAGTAATAGTAATAGTAATAGTAATAGTAATAGTAATAGTAATAGTAATAGTAATAGTAATAGTAATAGTAATAGTAATAGTAATAGTAATAGTAATAGTAATAGTAATAGTAATAGTAATAGTAATAGTAATAGTAATAGTAATAGTAATAGTAATAGTAATAGTAATAGTAATAGTAATAGTAATAGTAATAGTAATAGTAATAGTAATAGTAATAGTAATAGTAATAGTAATAGTAATAGTAATAGTAATAGTAATAGTAATAGTAATAGTAATAGTAATAGTAATAGTAATAGTAATAGTAATAGTAATAGTAATAGTAATAGTAATAGTAATAGTAATAGTAATAGTAATAGTAATAGTAATAGTAATAGTAATAGTAATAGTAATAGTAATAGTAATAGTAATAGTAATAGTAATAGTAATAGTAATAGTAATAGTAATAGTAATAGTAATAGTAATAGTAATAGTAATAGTAATAGTAATAGTAATAGTAATAGTAATAGTAATAGTAATAGTAATAGTAATAGTAATAGTAATAGTAATAGTAATAGTAATAGTAATAGTAATAGTAATAGTAATAGTAATAGTAATAGTAATAGTAATAGTAATAGTAATAGTAATAGTAATAGTAATAGTAATAGTAATAGTAATAGTAATAGTAATAGTAATAGTAATAGTAATAGTAATAGTAATAGTAATAGTAATAGTAATAGTAATAGTAATAGTAATAGTAATAGTAATAGTAATAGTAATAGTAATAGTAATAGTAATAGTAATAGTAATAGTAATAGTAATAGTAATAGTAATAGTAATAGTAATAGTAATAGTAATAGTAATAGTAATAGTAATAGTAATAGTAATAGTAATAGTAATAGTAATAGTAATAGTAATAGTAATAGTAATAGTAATAGTAATAGTAATAGTAATAGTAATAGTAATAGTAATAGTAATAGTAATAGTAATAGTAATAGTAATAGTAATAGTAATAGTAATAGTAATAGTAATAGTAATAGTAATAGTAATAGTAATAGTAATAGTAATAGTAATAGTAATAGTAATAGTAATAGTAATAGTAATAGTAATAGTAATAGTAATAGTAATAGTAATAGTAATAGTAATAGTAATAGTAATAGTAATAGTAATAGTAATAGTAATAGTAATAGTAATAGTAATAGTAATAGTAATAGTAATAGTAATAGTAATAGTAATAGTAATAGTAATAGTAATAGTAATAGTAATAGTAATAGTAATAGTAATAGTAATAGTAATAGTAATAGTAATAGTAATAGTAATAGTAATAGTAATAGTAATAGTAATAGTAATAGTAATAGTAATAGTAATAGTAATAGTAATAGTAATAGTAATAGTAATAGTAATAGTAATAGTAATAGTAATAGTAATAGTAATAGTAATAGTAATAGTAATAGTAATAGTAATAGTAATAGTAATAGTAATAGTAATAGTAATAGTAATAGTAATAGTAATAGTAATAGTAATAGTAATAGTAATAGTAATAGTAATAGTAATAGTAATAGTAATAGTAATAGTAATAGTAATAGTAATAGTAATAGTAATAGTAATAGTAATAGTAATAGTAATAGTAATAGTAATAGTAATAGTAATAGTAATAGTAATAGTAATAGTAATAGTAATAGTAATAGTAATAGTAATAGTAATAGTAATAGTAATAGTAATAGTAATAGTAATAGTAATAGTAATAGTAATAGTAATAGTAATAGTAATAGTAATAGTAATAGTAATAGTAATAGTAATAGTAATAGTAATAGTAATAGTAATAGTAATAGTAATAGTAATAGTAATAGTAATAGTAATAGTAATAGTAATAGTAATAGTAATAGTAATAGTAATAGTAATAGTAATAGTAATAGTAATAGTAATAGTAATAGTAATAGTAATAGTAATAGTAATAGTAATAGTAATAGTAATAGTAATAGTAATAGTAATAGTAATAGTAATAGTAATAGTAATAGTAATAGTAATAGTAATAGTAATAGTAATAGTAATAGTAATAGTAATAGTAATAGTAATAGTAATAGTAATAGTAATAGTAATAGTAATAGTAATAGTAATAGTAATAGTAATAGTAATAGTAATAGTAATAGTAATAGTAATAGTAATAGTAATAGTAATAGTAATAGTAATAGTAATAGTAATAGTAATAGTAATAGTAATAGTAATAGTAATAGTAATAGTAATAGTAATAGTAATAGTAATAGTAATAGTAATAGTAATAGTAATAGTAATAGTAATAGTAATAGTAATAGTAATAGTAATAGTAATAGTAATAGTAATAGTAATAGTAATAGTAATAGTAATAGTAATAGTAATAGTAATAGTAATAGTAATAGTAATAGTAATAGTAATAGTAATAGTAATAGTAATAGTAATAGTAATAGTAATAGTAATAGTAATAGTAATAGTAATAGTAATAGTAATAGTAATAGTAATAGTAATAGTAATAGTAATAGTAATAGTAATAGTAATAGTAATAGTAATAGTAATAGTAATAGTAATAGTAATAGTAATAGTAATAGTAATAGTAATAGTAATAGTAATAGTAATAGTAATAGTAATAGTAATAGTAATAGTAATAGTAATAGTAATAGTAATAGTAATAGTAATAGTAATAGTAATAGTAATAGTAATAGTAATAGTAATAGTAATAGTAATAGTAATAGTAATAGTAATAGTAATAGTAATAGTAATAGTAATAGTAATAGTAATAGTAATAGTAATAGTAATAGTAATAGTAATAGTAATAGTAATAGTAATAGTAATAGTAATAGTAATAGTAATAGTAATAGTAATAGTAATAGTAATAGTAATAGTAATAGTAATAGTAATAGTAATAGTAATAGTAATAGTAATAGTAATAGTAATAGTAATAGTAATAGTAATAGTAATAGTAATAGTAATAGTAATAGTAATAGTAATAGTAATAGTAATAGTAATAGTAATAGTAATAGTAATAGTAATAGTAATAGTAATAGTAATAGTAATAGTAATAGTAATAGTAATAGTAATAGTAATAGTAATAGTAATAGTAATAGTAATAGTAATAGTAATAGTAATAGTAATAGTAATAGTAATAGTAATAGTAATAGTAATAGTAATAGTAATAGTAATAGTAATAGTAATAGTAATAGTAATAGTAATAGTAATAGTAATAGTAATAGTAATAGTAATAGTAATAGTAATAGTAATAGTAATAGTAATAGTAATAGTAATAGTAATAGTAATAGTAATAGTAATAGTAATAGTAATAGTAATAGTAATAGTAATAGTAATAGTAATAGTAATAGTAATAGTAATAGTAATAGTAATAGTAATAGTAATAGTAATAGTAATAGTAATAGTAATAGTAATAGTAATAGTAATAGTAATAGTAATAGTAATAGTAATAGTAATAGTAATAGTAATAGTAATAGTAATAGTAATAGTAATAGTAATAGTAATAGTAATAGTAATAGTAATAGTAATAGTAATAGTAATAGTAATAGTAATAGTAATAGTAATAGTAATAGTAATAGTAATAGTAATAGTAATAGTAATAGTAATAGTAATAGTAATAGTAATAGTAATAGTAATAGTAATAGTAATAGTAATAGTAATAGTAATAGTAATAGTAATAGTAATAGTAATAGTAATAGTAATAGTAATAGTAATAGTAATAGTAATAGTAATAGTAATAGTAATAGTAATAGTAATAGTAATAGTAATAGTAATAGTAATAGTAATAGTAATAGTAATAGTAATAGTAATAGTAATAGTAATAGTAATAGTAATAGTAATAGTAATAGTAATAGTAATAGTAATAGTAATAGTAATAGTAATAGTAATAGTAATAGTAATAGTAATAGTAATAGTAATAGTAATAGTAATAGTAATAGTAATAGTAATAGTAATAGTAATAGTAATAGTAATAGTAATAGTAATAGTAATAGTAATAGTAATAGTAATAGTAATAGTAATAGTAATAGTAATAGTAATAGTAATAGTAATAGTAATAGTAATAGTAATAGTAATAGTAATAGTAATAGTAATAGTAATAGTAATAGTAATAGTAATAGTAATAGTAATAGTAATAGTAATAGTAATAGTAATAGTAATAGTAATAGTAATAGTAATAGTAATAGTAATAGTAATAGTAATAGTAATAGTAATAGTAATAGTAATAGTAATAGTAATAGTAATAGTAATAGTAATAGTAATAGTAATAGTAATAGTAATAGTAATAGTAATAGTAATAGTAATAGTAATAGTAATAGTAATAGTAATAGTAATAGTAATAGTAATAGTAATAGTAATAGTAATAGTAATAGTAATAGTAATAGTAATAGTAATAGTAATAGTAATAGTAATAGTAATAGTAATAGTAATAGTAATAGTAATAGTAATAGTAATAGTAATAGTAATAGTAATAGTAATAGTAATAGTAATAGTAATAGTAATAGTAATAGTAATAGTAATAGTAATAGTAATAGTAATAGTAATAGTAATAGTAATAGTAATAGTAATAGTAATAGTAATAGTAATAGTAATAGTAATAGTAATAGTAATAGTAATAGTAATAGTAATAGTAATAGTAATAGTAATAGTAATAGTAATAGTAATAGTAATAGTAATAGTAATAGTAATAGTAATAGTAATAGTAATAGTAATAGTAATAGTAATAGTAATAGTAATAGTAATAGTAATAGTAATAGTAATAGTAATAGTAATAGTAATAGTAATAGTAATAGTAATAGTAATAGTAATAGTAATAGTAATAGTAATAGTAATAGTAATAGTAATAGTAATAGTAATAATAGTAATAGTAATAGTAATAGTAATAGTAATAGTAATAGTAATAGTAATAGTAATAGTAATAGTAATAGTAATAGTAATAGTAATAGTAATAGTAATAGTAATAGTAATAGTAATAGTAATAGTAATAGTAATAGTAATAGTAATAGTAATAGTAATAGTAATAGTAATAGTAATAGTAATAGTAATAGTAATAGTAATAGTAATAGTAATAGTAATAGTAATAGTAATAGTAATAGTAATAGTAATAGTAATAGTAATAGTAATAGTAATAGTAATAGTAATAGTAATAGTAATAGTAATAGTAATAGTAATAGTAATAGTAATAGTAATAGTAATAGTAATAGTAATAGTAATAGTAATAGTAATAGTAATAGTAATAGTAATAGTAATAGTAATAGTAATAGTAATAGTAATAGTAATAGTAATAGTAATAGTAATAGTAATAGTAATAGTAATAGTAATAGTAATAGTAATAGTAATAGTAATAGTAATAGTAATAGTAATAGTAATAGTAATAGTAATAGTAATAGTAATAGTAATAGTAATAGTAATAGTAATAGTAATAGTAATAGTAATAGTAATAGTAATAGTAATAGTAATAGTAATAGTAATAGTAATAGTAATAGTAATAGTAATAGTAATAGTAATAGTAATAGTAATAGTAATAGTAATAGTAATAGTAATAGTAATAGTAATAGTAATAGTAATAGTAATAGTAATAGTAATAGTAATAGTAATAGTAATAGTAATAGTAATAGTAATAGTAATAGTAATAGTAATAGTAATAGTAATAGTAATAGTAATAGTAATAGTAATAGTAATAGTAATAGTAATAGTAATAGTAATAGTAATAGTAATAGTAATAGTAATAGTAATAGTAATAGTAATAGTAATAGTAATAGTAATAGTAATAGTAATAGTAATAGTAATAGTAATAGTAATAGTAATAGTAATAGTAATAGTAATAGTAATAGTAATAGTAATAGTAATAGTAATAGTAATAGTAATAGTAATAGTAATAGTAATAGTAATAGTAATAGTAATAGTAATAGTAATAGTAATAGTAATAGTAATAGTAATAGTAATAGTAATAGTAATAGTAATAGTAATAGTAATAGTAATAGTAATAGTAATAGTAATAGTAATAGTAATAGTAATAGTAATAGTAATAGTAATAGTAATAGTAATAGTAATAGTAATAGTAATAGTAATAGTAATAGTAATAGTAATAGTAATAGTAATAGTAATAGTAATAGTAATAGTAATAGTAATAGTAATAGTAATAGTAATAGTAATAGTAATAGTAATAGTAATAGTAATAGTAATAGTAATAGTAATAGTAATAGTAATAGTAATAGTAATAGTAATAGTAATAGTAATAGTAATAGTAATAGTAATAGTAATAGTAATAGTAATAGTAATAGTAATAGTAATAGTAATAGTAATAGTAATAGTAATAGTAATAGTAATAGTAATAGTAATAGTAATAGTAATAGTAATAGTAATAGTAATAGTAATAGTAATAGTAATAGTAATAGTAATAGTAATAGTAATAGTAATAGTAATAGTAATAGTAATAGTAATAGTAATAGTAATAGTAATAGTAATAGTAATAGTAATAGTAATAGTAATAGTAATAGTAATAGTAATAGTAATAGTAATAGTAATAGTAATAGTAATAGTAATAGTAATAGTAATAGTAATAGTAATAGTAATAGTAATAGTAATAGTAATAGTAATAGTAATAGTAATAGTAATAGTAATAGTAATAGTAATAGTAATAGTAATAGTAATAGTAATAGTAATAGTAATAGTAATAGTAATAGTAATAGTAATAGTAATAGTAATAGTAATAGTAATAGTAATAGTAATAGTAATAGTAATAGTAATAGTAATAGTAATAGTAATAGTAATAGTAATAGTAATAGTAATAGTAATAGTAATAGTAATAGTAATAGTAATAGTAATAGTAATAGTAATAGTAATAGTAATAGTAATAGTAATAGTAATAGTAATAGTAATAGTAATAGTAATAGTAATAGTAATAGTAATAGTAATAGTAATAGTAATAGTAATAGTAATAGTAATAGTAATAGTAATAGTAATAGTAATAGTAATAGTAATAGTAATAGTAATAGTAATAGTAATAGTAATAGTAATAGTAATAGTAATAGTAATAGTAATAGTAATAGTAATAGTAATAGTAATAGTAATAGTAATAGTAATAGTAATAGTAATAGTAATAGTAATAGTAATAGTAATAGTAATAGTAATAGTAATAGTAATAGTAATAGTAATAGTAATAGTAATAGTAATAGTAATAGTAATAGTAATAGTAATAGTAATAGTAATAGTAATAGTAATAGTAATAGTAATAGTAATAGTAATAGTAATAGTAATAGTAATAGTAATAGTAATAGTAATAGTAATAGTAATAGTAATAGTAATAGTAATAGTAATAGTAATAGTAATAGTAATAGTAATAGTAATAGTAATAGTAATAGTAATAGTAATAGTAATAGTAATAGTAATAGTAATAGTAATAGTAATAGTAATAGTAATAGTAATAGTAATAGTAATAGTAATAGTAATAGTAATAGTAATAGTAATAGTAATAGTAATAGTAATAGTAATAGTAATAGTAATAGTAATAGTAATAGTAATAGTAATAGTAATAGTAATAGTAATAGTAATAGTAATAGTAATAGTAATAGTAATAGTAATAGTAATAGTAATAGTAATAGTAATAGTAATAGTAATAGTAATAGTAATAGTAATAGTAATAGTAATAGTAATAGTAATAGTAATAGTAATAGTAATAGTAATAGTAATAGTAATAGTAATAGTAATAGTAATAGTAATAGTAATAGTAATAGTAATAGTAATAGTAATAGTAATAGTAATAGTAATAGTAATAGTAATAGTAATAGTAATAGTAATAGTAATAGTAATAGTAATAGTAATAGTAATAGTAATAGTAATAGTAATAGTAATAGTAATAGTAATAGTAATAGTAATAGTAATAGTAATAGTAATAGTAATAGTAATAGTAATAGTAATAGTAATAGTAATAGTAATAGTAATAGTAATAGTAATAGTAATAGTAATAGTAATAGTAATAGTAATAGTAATAGTAATAGTAATAGTAATAGTAATAGTAATAGTAATAGTAATAGTAATAGTAATAGTAATAGTAATAGTAATAGTAATAGTAATAGTAATAGTAATAGTAATAGTAATAGTAATAGTAATAGTAATAGTAATAGTAATAGTAATAGTAATAGTAATAGTAATAGTAATAGTAATAGTAATAGTAATAGTAATAGTAATAGTAATAGTAATAGTAATAGTAATAGTAATAGTAATAGTAATAGTAATAGTAATAGTAATAGTAATAGTAATAGTAATAGTAATAGTAATAGTAATAGTAATAGTAATAGTAATAGTAATAGTAATAGTAATAGTAATAGTAATAGTAATAGTAATAGTAATAGTAATAGTAATAGTAATAGTAATAGTAATAGTAATAGTAATAGTAATAGTAATAGTAATAGTAATAGTAATAGTAATAGTAATAGTAATAGTAATAGTAATAGTAATAGTAATAGTAATAGTAATAGTAATAGTAATAGTAATAGTAATAGTAATAGTAATAGTAATAGTAATAGTAATAGTAATAGTAATAGTAATAGTAGTAATAGTAATAGTAATAGTAATAGTAATAGTAATAGTAATAGTAATAGTAATAGTAATAGTAATAGTAATAGTAATAGTAATAGTAATAGTAATAGTAATAGTAATAGTAATAGTAATAGTAATAGTAATAGTAATAGTAATAGTAATAGTAATAGTAATAGTAATAGTAATAGTAATAGTAATAGTAATAGTAATAGTAATAGTAATAGTAATAGTAATAGTAATAGTAATAGTAATAGTAATAGTAATAGTAATAGTAATAGTAATAGTAATAGTAATAGTAATAGTAATAGTAATAGTAATAGTAATAGTAATAGTAATAGTAATAGTAATAGTAATAGTAATAGTAATAGTAATAGTAATAGTAATAGTAATAGTAATAGTAATAGTAATAGTAATAGTAATAGTAATAGTAATAGTAATAGTAATAGTAATAGTAATAGTAATAGTAATAGTAATAGTAATAGTAATAGTAATAGTAATAGTAATAGTAATAGTAATAGTAATAGTAATAGTAATAGTAATAGTAATAGTAATAGTAATAGTAATAGTAATAGTAATAGTAATAGTAATAGTAATAGTAATAGTAATAGTAATAGTAATAGTAATAGTAATAGTAATAGTAATAGTAATAGTAATAGTAATAGTAATAGTAATAGTAATAGTAATAGTAATAGTAATAGTAATAGTAATAGTAATAGTAATAGTAATAGTAATAGTAATAGTAATAGTAATAGTAATAGTAATAGTAATAGTAATAGTAATAGTAATAGTAATAGTAATAGTAATAGTAATAGTAATAGTAATAGTAATAGTAATAGTAATAGTAATAGTAATAGTAATAGTAATAGTAATAGTAATAGTAATAGTAATAGTAATAGTAATAGTAATAGTAATAGTAATAGTAATAGTAATAGTAATAGTAATAGTAATAGTAATAGTAATAGTAATAGTAATAGTAATAGTAATAGTAATAGTAATAGTAATAGTAATAGTAATAGTAATAGTAATAGTAATAGTAATAGTAATAGTAATAGTAATAGTAATAGTAATAGTAATAGTAATAGTAATAGTAATAGTAATAGTAATAGTAATAGTAATAGTAATAGTAATAGTAATAGTAATAGTAATAGTAATAGTAATAGTAATAGTAATAGTAATAGTAATAGTAATAGTAATAGTAATAGTAATAGTAATAGTAATAGTAATAGTAATAGTAATAGTAATAGTAATAGTAATAGTAATAGTAATAGTAATAGTAATAGTAATAGTAATAGTAATAGTAATAGTAATAGTAATAGTAATAGTAATAGTAATAGTAATAGTAATAGTAATAGTAATAGTAATAGTAATAGTAATAGTAATAGTAATAGTAATAGTAATAGTAATAGTAATAGTAATAGTAATAGTAATAGTAATAGTAATAGTAATAGTAATAGTAATAGTAATAGTAATAGTAATAGTAATAGTAATAGTAATAGTAATAGTAATAGTAATAGTAATAGTAATAGTAATAGTAATAGTAATAGTAATAGTAATAGTAATAGTAATAGTAATAGTAATAGTAATAGTAATAGTAATAGTAATAGTAATAGTAATAGTAATAGTAATAGTAATAGTAATAGTAATAGTAATAGTAATAGTAATAGTAATAGTAATAGTAATAGTAATAGTAATAGTAATAGTAATAGTAATAGTAATAGTAATAGTAATAGTAATAGTAATAGTAATAGTAATAGTAATAGTAATAGTAATAGTAATAGTAATAGTAATAGTAATAGTAATAGTAATAGTAATAGTAATAGTAATAGTAATAGTAATAGTAATAGTAATAGTAATAGTAATAGTAATAGTAATAGTAATAGTAATAGTAATAGTAATAGTAATAGTAATAGTAATAGTAATAGTAATAGTAATAGTAATAGTAATAGTAATAGTAATAGTAATAGTAATAGTAATAGTAATAGTAATAGTAATAGTAATAGTAATAGTAATAGTAATAGTAATAGTAATAGTAATAGTAATAGTAATAGTAATAGTAATAGTAATAGTAATAGTAATAGTAATAGTAATAGTAATAGTAATAGTAATAGTAATAGTAATAGTAATAGTAATAGTAATAGTAATAGTAATAGTAATAGTAATAGTAATAGTAATAGTAATAGTAATAGTAATAGTAATAGTAATAGTAATAGTAATAGTAATAGTAATAGTAATAGTAATAGTAATAGTAATAGTAATAGTAATAGTAATAGTAATAGTAATAGTAATAGTAATAGTAATAGTAATAGTAATAGTAATAGTAATAGTAATAGTAATAGTAATAGTAATAGTAATAGTAATAGTAATAGTAATAGTAATAGTAATAGTAATAGTAATAGTAATAGTAATAGTAATAGTAATAGTAATAGTAATAGTAATAGTAATAGTAATAGTAATAGTAATAGTAATAGTAATAGTAATAGTAATAGTAATAGTAATAGTAATAGTAATAGTAATAGTAATAGTAATAGTAATAGTAATAGTAATAGTAATAGTAATAGTAATAGTAATAGTAATAGTAATAGTAATAGTAATAGTAATAGTAATAGTAATAGTAATAGTAATAGTAATAGTAATAGTAATAGTAATAGTAATAGTAATAGTAATAGTAATAGTAATAGTAATAGTAATAGTAATAGTAATAGTAATAGTAATAGTAATAGTAATAGTAATAGTAATAGTAATAGTAATAGTAATAGTAATAGTAATAGTAATAGTAATAGTAATAGTAATAGTAATAGTAATAGTAATAGTAATAGTAATAGTAATAGTAATAGTAATAGTAATAGTAATAGTAATAGTAATAGTAATAGTAATAGTAATAGTAATAGTAATAGTAATAGTAATAGTAATAGTAATAGTAATAGTAATAGTAATAGTAATAGTAATAGTAATAGTAATAGTAATAGTAATAGTAATAGTAATAGTAATAGTAATAGTAATAGTAATAGTAATAGTAATAGTAATAGTAATAGTAATAGTAATAGTAATAGTAATAGTAATAGTAATAGTAATAGTAATAGTAATAGTAATAGTAATAGTAATAGTAATAGTAATAGTAATAGTAATAGTAATAGTAATAGTAATAGTAATAGTAATAGTAATAGTAATAGTAATAGTAATAGTAATAGTAATAGTAATAGTAATAGTAATAGTAATAGTAATAGTAATAGTAATAGTAATAGTAATAGTAATAGTAATAGTAATAGTAATAGTAATAGTAATAGTAATAGTAATAGTAATAGTAATAGTAATAGTAATAGTAATAGTAATAGTAATAGTAATAGTAATAGTAATAGTAATAGTAATAGTAATAGTAATAGTAATAGTAATAGTAATAGTAATAGTAATAGTAATAGTAATAGTAATAGTAATAGTAATAGTAATAGTAATAGTAATAGTAATAGTAATAGTAATAGTAATAGTAATAGTAATAGTAATAGTAATAGTAATAGTAATAGTAATAGTAATAGTAATAGTAATAGTAATAGTAATAGTAATAGTAATAGTAATAGTAATAGTAATAGTAATAGTAATAGTAATAGTAATAGTAATAGTAATAGTAATAGTAATAGTAATAGTAATAGTAATAGTAATAGTAATAGTAATAGTAATAGTAATAGTAATAGTAATAGTAATAGTAATAGTAATAGTAATAGTAATAGTAATAGTAATAGTAATAGTAATAGTAATAGTAATAGTAATAGTAATAGTAATAGTAATAGTAATAGTAATAGTAATAGTAATAGTAATAGTAATAGTAATAGTAATAGTAATAGTAATAGTAATAGTAATAGTAATAGTAATAGTAATAGTAATAGTAATAGTAATAGTAATAGTAATAGTAATAGTAATAGTAATAGTAATAGTAATAGTAATAGTAATAGTAATAGTAATAGTAATAGTAATAGTAATAGTAATAGTAATAGTAATAGTAATAGTAATAGTAATAGTAATAGTAATAGTAATAGTAATAGTAATAGTAATAGTAATAGTAATAGTAATAGTAATAGTAATAGTAATAGTAATAGTAATAGTAATAGTAATAGTAATAGTAATAGTAATAGTAATAGTAATAGTAATAGTAATAGTAATAGTAATAGTAATAGTAATAGTAATAGTAATAGTAATAGTAATAGTAATAGTAATAGTAATAGTAATAGTAATAGTAATAGTAATAGTAATAGTAATAGTAATAGTAATAGTAATAGTAATAGTAATAGTAATAGTAATAGTAATAGTAATAGTAATAGTAATAGTAATAGTAATAGTAATAGTAATAGTAATAGTAATAGTAATAGTAATAGTAATAGTAATAGTAATAGTAATAGTAATAGTAATAGTAATAGTAATAGTAATAGTAATAGTAATAGTAATAGTAATAGTAATAGTAATAGTAATAGTAATAGTAATAGTAATAGTAATAGTAATAGTAATAGTAATAGTAATAGTAATAGTAATAGTAATAGTAATAGTAATAGTAATAGTAATAGTAATAGTAATAGTAATAGTAATAGTAATAGTAATAGTAATAGTAATAGTAATAGTAATAGTAATAGTAATAGTAATAGTAATAGTAATAGTAATAGTAATAGTAATAGTAATAGTAATAGTAATAGTAATAGTAATAGTAATAGTAATAGTAATAGTAATAGTAATAGTAATAGTAATAGTAATAGTAATAGTAATAGTAATAGTAATAGTAATAGTAATAGTAATAGTAATAGTAATAGTAATAGTAATAGTAATAGTAATAGTAATAGTAATAGTAATAGTAATAGTAATAGTAATAGTAATAGTAATAGTAATAGTAATAGTAATAGTAATAGTAATAGTAATAGTAATAGTAATAGTAATAGTAATAGTAATAGTAATAGTAATAGTAATAGTAATAGTAATAGTAATAGTAATAGTAATAGTAATAGTAATAGTAATAGTAATAGTAATAGTAATAGTAATAGTAATAGTAATAGTAATAGTAATAGTAATAGTAATAGTAATAGTAATAGTAATAGTAATAGTAATAGTAATAGTAATAGTAATAGTAATAGTAATAGTAATAGTAATAGTAATAGTAATAGTAATAGTAATAGTAATAGTAATAGTAATAGTAATAGTAATAGTAATAGTAATAGTAATAGTAATAGTAATAGTAATAGTAATAGTAATAGTAATAGTAATAGTAATAGTAATAGTAATAGTAATAGTAATAGTAATAGTAATAGTAATAGTAATAGTAATAGTAATAGTAATAGTAATAGTAATAGTAATAGTAATAGTAATAGTAATAGTAATAGTAATAGTAATAGTAATAGTAATAGTAATAGTAATAGTAATAGTAATAGTAATAGTAATAGTAATAGTAATAGTAATAGTAATAGTAATAGTAATAGTAATAGTAATAGTAATAGTAATAGTAATAGTAATAGTAATAGTAATAGTAATAGTAATAGTAATAGTAATAGTAATAGTAATAGTAATAGTAATAGTAATAGTAATAGTAATAGTAATAGTAATAGTAATAGTAATAGTAATAGTAATAGTAATAGTAATAGTAATAGTAATAGTAATAGTAATAGTAATAGTAATAGTAATAGTAATAGTAATAGTAATAGTAATAGTAATAGTAATAGTAATAGTAATAGTAATAGTAATAGTAATAGTAATAGTAATAGTAATAGTAATAGTAATAGTAATAGTAATAGTAATAGTAATAGTAATAGTAATAGTAATAGTAATAGTAATAGTAATAGTAATAGTAATAGTAATAGTAATAGTAATAGTAATAGTAATAGTAATAGTAATAGTAATAGTAATAGTAATAGTAATAGTAATAGTAATAGTAATAGTAATAGTAATAGTAATAGTAATAGTAATAGTAATAGTAATAGTAATAGTAATAGTAATAGTAATAGTAATAGTAATAGTAATAGTAATAGTAATAGTAATAGTAATAGTAATAGTAATAGTAATAGTAATAGTAATAGTAATAGTAATAGTAATAGTAATAGTAATAGTAATAGTAATAGTAATAGTAATAGTAATAGTAATAGTAATAGTAATAGTAATAGTAATAGTAATAGTAATAGTAATAGTAATAGTAATAGTAATAGTAATAGTAATAGTAATAGTAATAGTAATAGTAATAGTAATAGTAATAGTAATAGTAATAGTAATAGTAATAGTAATAGTAATAGTAATAGTAATAGTAATAGTAATAGTAATAGTAATAGTAATAGTAATAGTAATAGTAATAGTAATAGTAATAGTAATAGTAATAGTAATAGTAATAGTAATAGTAATAGTAATAGTAATAGTAATAGTAATAGTAATAGTAATAGTAATAGTAATAGTAATAGTAATAGTAATAGTAATAGTAATAGTAATAGTAATAGTAATAGTAATAGTAATAGTAATAGTAATAGAATAGTAATAGTAATAGTAATAGTAATAGTAATAGTAATAGTAATAGTAATAGTAATAGTAATAGTAATAGTAATAGTAATAGTAATAGTAATAGTAATAGTAATAGTAATAGTAATAGTAATAGTAATAGTAATAGTAATAGTAATAGTAATAGTAATAGTAATAGTAATAGTAATAGTAATAGTAATAGTAATAGTAATAGTAATAGTAATAGTAATAGTAATAGTAATAGTAATAGTAATAGTAATAGTAATAGTAATAGTAATAGTAATAGTAATAGTAATAGTAATAGTAATAGTAATAGTAATAGTAATAGTAATAGTAATAGTAATAGTAATAGTAATAGTAATAGTAATAGTAATAGTAATAGTAATAGTAATAGTAATAGTAATAGTAATAGTAATAGTAATAGTAATAGTAATAGTAATAGTAATAGTAATAGTAATAGTAATAGTAATAGTAATAGTAATAGTAATAGTAATAGTAATAGTAATAGTAATAGTAATAGTAATAGTAATAGTAATAGTAATAGTAATAGTAATAGTAATAGTAATAGTAATAGTAATAGTAATAGTAATAGTAATAGTAATAGTAATAGTAATAGTAATAGTAATAGTAATAGTAATAGTAATAGTAATAGTAATAGTAATAGTAATAGTAATAGTAATAGTAATAGTAATAGTAATAGTAATAGTAATAGTAATAGTAATAGTAATAGTAATAGTAATAGTAATAGTAATAGTAATAGTAATAGTAATAGTAATAGTAATAGTAATAGTAATAGTAATAGTAATAGTAATAGTAATAGTAATAGTAATAGTAATAGTAATAGTAATAGTAATAGTAATAGTAATAGTAATAGTAATAGTAATAGTAATAGTAATAGTAATAGTAATAGTAATAGTAATAGTAATAGTAATAGTAATAGTAATAGTAATAGTAATAGTAATAGTAATAGTAATAGTAATAGTAATAGTAATAGTAATAGTAATAGTAATAGTAATAGTAATAGTAATAGTAATAGTAATAGTAATAGTAATAGTAATAGTAATAGTAATAGTAATAGTAATAGTAATAGTAATAGTAATAGTAATAGTAATAGTAATAGTAATAGTAATAGTAATAGTAATAGTAATAGTAATAGTAATAGTAATAGTAATAGTAATAGTAATAGTAATAGTAATAGTAATAGTAATAGTAATAGTAATAGTAATAGTAATAGTAATAGTAATAGTAATAGTAATAGTAATAGTAATAGTAATAGTAATAGTAATAGTAATAGTAATAGTAATAGTAATAGTAATAGTAATAGTAATAGTAATAGTAATAGTAATAGTAATAGTAATAGTAATAGTAATAGTAATAGTAATAGTAATAGTAATAGTAATAGTAATAGTAATAGTAATAGTAATAGTAATAGTAATAGTAATAGTAATAGTAATAGTAATAGTAATAGTAATAGTAATAGTAATAGTAATAGTAATAGTAATAGTAATAGTAATAGTAATAGTAATAGTAATAGTAATAGTAATAGTAATAGTAATAGTAATAGTAATAGTAATAGTAATAGTAATAGTAATAGTAATAGTAATAGTAATAGTAATAGTAATAGTAATAGTAATAGTAATAGTAATAGTAATAGTAATAGTAATAGTAATAGTAATAGTAATAGTAATAGTAATAGTAATAGTAATAGTAATAGTAATAGTAATAGTAATAGTAATAGTAATAGTAATAGTAATAGTAATAGTAATAGTAATAGTAATAGTAATAGTAATA
>CATQFL010000010.1:48976-69119 GCA_956483635.1 Panzeria rudis | reverse complement strand
TCAAATCGTGGACAGATGAAGAACACATGTTCGGCATCTTCCACGACATTGCCACCACAACTCGGACAAAACGGAACACTGTCATGTCCGAAACGGTACAGGTACGACCTAAAACAACCATGTCCAGTCAAAAACTGTGTAATGTAGAAGTTCAAGTCGCCATGTCTTCTTGATAACCATACCCTAATGTCAGGTATCAGTAAGTAAGTCCATCTTCCCTTGTCAGTCGCTGTATGTATGTATGTATGTATGTATGTATGTATGTATGTATGTATGTATGTATGTATGTATGTATGTATGTATGTATGTATGTATGTATGTATGTATGTATGTATGTATGTATGTATGTATGTATGTATGTATGTATGTATGTATGTATGTATGTATGTATGTATGTATGTATGTATGTATGTATGTATGTATGTATGTATGTATGTATGTATGTATGTATGTATGTATGTATGTATGTATGTATGTATGTATGTATGTATGTATGTATGTATGTATGTATGTATGTATGTATGTATGTATGTATGTATGTATGTATGTATGTATGTATGTATGTATGTATGTATGTATGTATGTATGTATGTATGTATGTATGTATGTATGTATGTATGTATGTATGTATGTATGTATGTATGTATGTATGTATGTATGTATGTATGTATGTATGTATGTATGTATGTATGTATGTATGTATGTATGTATGTATGTATGTATGTATGTATGTATGTATGTATGTATGTATGTATGTATGTATGTATGTATGTATGTATGTATGTATGTATGTATGTATGTATGTATGTATGTATGTATGTATGTATGTATGTATGTATGTATGTATGTATGTATGTATGTATGTATGTATGTATGTATGTATGTATGTATGTATGTATGTATGTATGTATGTATGTATGTATGTATGTATGTATGTATGTATGTATGTATGTATGTATGTATGTATGTATGTATGTATGTATGTATGTATGTATGTATGTATGTATGTATGTATGTATGTATGTATGTATGTATGTATGTATGTATGTATGTATGCTATGTATGTATGTATGTATGTATGTATGTATGTATGTATGTATGTATGTATGTATGTATGTATGTATGTATGTATGTATGTATGTATGTATGTATGTATGTATGTATGTATGTATGTATGTATGTATGTATGTATGTATGTATGTATGTATGTATGTATGTATGTATGTATGTATGTATGTATGTATGTATGTATGTATGTATGTATGTATGTATGTATGTATGTATGTATGTATGTATGTATGTATGTATGTATGTATGTATGTATGTATGTATGTATGTATGTATGTATGTATGTATGTATGTATGTATGTATGTATGTATGTATGTATGTATGTATGTATGTATGTATGTATGTATGTATGTATGTATGTATGTATGTATGTATGTATGTATGTATGTATGTATGTATGTATGTATGTATGTATGTATGTATGTATGTATGTATGTATGTATGTATGTATGTATGTATGTATGTATGTATGTATGTATGTATGTATGTATGTATGTATGTAGTATGTATGTATGTATGTATGTATGTATGTATGTATGTATGTATGTATGTATGTATGTATGTATGTATGTATGTATGTATGTATGTATGTATGTATGTATGTATGTATGTATGTATGTATGTATGTATGTATGTATGTATGTATGTATGTATGTATGTATGTATGTATGTATGTATGTATGTATGTATGTATGTATGTATGTATGTATGTATGTATGTATGTATGTATGTATGTATGTAATGTATGTATGTATGTATGTATGTATGTATGTATGTATGTATGTATGTATGTATGTATGTATGTATGTATGTATGTATGTATGTATGTATGTATGTATGTATGTATGTATGTATGTATGTATGTATGTATGTATGTATGTATGTATGTATGTATGTATGTATGTATGTATGTATGTATGTATGTATGTATGTATGTATGTATGTATGTATGTATGTATGTATGTATGTATGTATGTATGTATGTATGTATGTATGTATGTATGTATGTATGTATGTATGTATGTATGTATGTATGTATGTATGTATGTATGTATGTATGTATGTATGTATGTATGTATGTATGTATGTATGTATGTATGTATGTATGTATGTATGTATGTATGTATGTATGTATGTATGTATGTATGTATGTATGTATGTATGTATGTATGTATGTATGTATGTATGTATGTATGTATGTATGTATGTATGTATGTATGTATGTATGTATGTATGTATGTATGTATGTATGTATGTATGTATGTATGTATGTATGTATGTATGTATGTATGTATGTATGTATGTATGTATGTATGTATGTATGTATGTATGTATGTATGTATGTATGTATGTATGTATGTATGTATGTATGTATGTATGTATGTATGTATGTATGTATGTATGTATGTATGTATGTATGTATGTATGTATGTATGTATGTATGTATGTATGTATGTATGTATGTATGTATGTATGTATGTATGTATGTATGTATGTATGTATGTATGTATGTATGTATGTATGTATGTATGTATGTATGTATGTATGTATGTATGTATGTATGTATGTATGTATGTATGTATGTATGTATGTATGTATGTATGTATGTATGTATGTATGTATGTATGTATGTATGTATGTATGTATGTATGTATGTATGTATGTATGTATGTATGTATGTATGTATGTATGTATGTATGTATGTATGTATGTATGTATGTATGTATGTATGTATGTATGTATGTATGTATGTATGTATGTATGTATGTATGTATGTATGTATGTATGTATGTATGTATGTATGTATGTATGTATGTATGTATGTATGTATGTATGTATGTATGTATGTATGTATGTATGTATGTATGTATGTATGTATGTATGTATGTATGTATGTATGTATGTATGTATGTATGTATGTATGTATGTATGTATGTATGTATGTATGTATGTATGTATGTATGTATGTATGTATGTATGTATGTATGTATGTATGTAATGTATGTATGTATGTATGTATGTATGTATGTATGTATGTATGTATGTATGTATGTATGTATGTATGTATGTATGTATGTATGTATGTATGTATGTATGTATGTATGTATGTATGTATGTATGTATGTATGTATGTATGTATGTATGTATGTATGTATGTATGTATGTATGTATGTATGTATGTATGTATGTATGTATGTATGTATGTATGTATGTATGTATGTATGTATGTATGTATGTATGTATGTATGTATGTATGTATGTATGTATGTATGTATGTATGTATGTATGTATGTATGTATGTATGTATGTATGTATGTATGTATGTATGTATGTATGTATGTATGTATGTATGTATGTATGTATGTATATATGTATATATATATGTATGTATGTATGTATGTATGTATGTATGTATGTATGTATGTATGTATGTATGTATGTATGTATGTATGTATGTATGTATGTATGTATGTATGTATGTATGTATGTATGTATGTATGTATGTATGTATGTATGTATGTATGTATGTATGTATGTATGTATGTATGTATGTATGTATGTATGTATGTATGTATGTATGTATGTATGTATGTATGTATGTATGTATGTATGTATGTATGTATGTATAATATATGTATGTATGTAAGTATGTATGTATGTATGTATGTTTTTTTTTTTTTTCATTTGTGGGATGAAAATCATCGAAAGACTCTGGCAGTGGTGGTGTTTGCCAGAAGTGCGAGATTTTAATACCGCTAAAAACACCCCTTGACACTGACCCAATGCTCCCCGTGGTACTACCGCAAGGCTATACCGTCTCGGGTGGGAAAGGTCCTAGACCCTAAATCTAAACTACATGGATTCTTCTGCGAATCTCAAATCGTGGACAGATGAAGAACTCATGTTCGGCATCTTCCACGACATTGCCACCACAACTCGGACAAACGGAACACTGTCATGTCCGAAACGGTACAGGTACGACCTAAAACAACCATGTCCAGTCAAAAACTGTGTAATGTAGAAGTTCAAGTCGCCATGTCTTCTTGATAACCATACCCTAATGTCAGGTATCAGTAAGTAAGTCCATCTTCCCTTGTCAGTCGCTGTCCATCGTTCTTGCCACTTCCGTAGACACATATCAGTCACACCATTCGTACTGTCCGAAACGGCTTCTAGCTCGATGGGTATCATGCCGGCAATGACAAAGGCGGCCTCGTCCGATACAGTTCGGAATGCGCTACATACTCGCAGAGCGGCTAGACTATACACAGGGGATATCAGATTCACATATGTAGAGTATTTCAGTGAGCCTGACCATATAGGGGATGCATATAAGATAATGCTTCTTACTACACTGGTTAGCAATCTCCTCTGCAGATATTTTGGACCTCTTGTATTCGGCATGATCCGGCATAGCGCTGAGCAGGTTTTTGATGCCCTAGAACCTATATACTTCAAGTGCTCATGAAAAGACAGACGAGTGTCAATCATGACTCCAAGGTATTTTAAACATTCCTTGGATTCTATGCTACACGTACCAATATTTAGTCTAATGGTTTCCCTATTTTTCCGACTACTAATCAGAATCGCTTCTGTTTTATGGTCAGCTAGAGCTAGACCCATTGATCTCAACCAAGACCTTACGATCTGAATACTGGCGTTTGCAATGGTTTCCGCCTCTAGTAACTCTTTTGCTTCACATACTAACGCTATGTCGTCTGCGAATCCAACTATCTTTACCTTCTCCGGCAGGTTTAACCTCAATACTCCATCGTACATGACGTTCCACAGTAGTGGACCAAGTACTGATCCTTGAGGTACCCCACCAATGATCTTTCGTCTTCTAGTACCCTTATCAGTATCATAGACTAGCTCTCTATTTCGGAAATAATCCTGTATAATTGCCAGTAGATATCCTGGGATGTCTAAACTGACTAAGGCATCAACAATATGCTCCCAGTTTGCCGTGTTGAAGGCATTCTTTACGTCTAGCGTTACAACTACACAATACTCTTTTGCTCCATTTCTCCACCTCTTCCCTTGGATAGCCTGAGCAGCAGTTTCTACTACAACTTTGATAGCATCTACTGTTGACCTTGCTTTCCTGAAGCCAAATTGGTTATCTGATAAACCGCGGTTAGCTTCAACACAACCTTCCAATCTTCTACAGATTATACTTTCCAGCAATTTCCCACTTGTATCTATCATACACAGCGGCCTATAAGAGGAAGGGTCGTATAGCGGCTTATTATGCTTAGGTAACAATACTAACTTTTGTCTCTTCCACATTGTTGGAAAAATGCCCTGGCTCAAGCATGCGCTTATTACTTTCAAAAAATAGTCAGGATGGAGTTTAACAGCTTCTTTTAGTATCATATTCGGAATGCAGTCTAAACCTGGTGCCTTCTTGTCTTTAAATTTTGAGACAGCACCTTCTATCTCGGCAATCGTAACCGGAGGAATGTCGAAAAATGCGGCCGGGTAGCTGTGTTGCCATGTCGAAGTTTCCTGTTGGGGAAAGAGATGATCTACAATTCCATTGAGGATAGGCTCTTCTCTTGGCGGCGATGGACCAAGACATTTAAGTTTCTTGGATACCAATTTATATGCAAAGCCCCAAGGATTACTATCTACTTCATCACAAACATTAAGAAAACACCTACGCTTGCTTCTACGAATTGCAATCTTTAACGCTTTCCTTTTATCCTTATATATTTGATGGTGTACACTATTCTCTAAACTACCTCTCGTTCGTGTATACTGCCTTCGGGCACTTATACACTCCGATCGCAAGCTAGCAATTTCATCATTCCACCAGTACACCGGGGGCTTATTTGGTGACCTTTTACGCTTTATCATAGCTACGTTACAGGCATTAGTGATATGACTTACTAATTGCACTGCCATATCTTCAGCTGAACCACTCAGTTCCATGTTCTCCATACAAGCTGCGAAGATATCCTTATCAAAGGTATTTACCTTCTATCCTGTCAAACCTCGTGCTTGTGCAATCACACGGGGCTGTTCATCTTGTACATCTATGATTATAGCGCTATGATCGCTATGAGTATAGATGTCGGATATTCTCCAGTTAACTTGGCTTGTGATGCTGCTACTGACAAATGTAATGTCAATTACCGATCCAGCATCACCCCTTCTGAAAGTTTGTTCAACTCCATTATTAATGAGTACAACACCCAATGCCGAAAATGCTTCCAAGAGTACTCTACCTCTTGTGTTTGTCGAGGGGCAGCCCCATTCAACAGCCCACGCATTGAAGTCACCCGCTATTATGACAGGATTTCTTGTAACTGCATCTGTTACTATATTGTCAACTATTACTCGAAAGTCCTCTATAGAATACCTAGGGGGAATATAGCAACTGTATAGTGTGATGCCAGAGACAGTGGCTCGGGCATATCCACATTGTGGTGTTATTTTATCTGGTATTGTTGCGTGCTAGTGTTCCATATCGCCGATGTGTCCGTATTATCGGAAACCCAATTTACAGATCCCATGTTCCGATATGGCTCACTCAGCAAAGCGACATCTACATTCAAATCTCGAACGCTTTGCTTAAGAAGCTCTTGGGCTGCCTCGCAATTGTTGAGATTTAACTGTAATATACGCATTTTGATGCCTTAAGTTTTGCTTTAAACCCTAAGTTTCTGTAGAGCTCTTCTGTAGTATGGACAAACTGCACATCCGGTGACATGGTCACTAGCGGTGTTTGTTCCATTCCTACAAAGCAAGCACGACGGTTTATTGGAACAAGTTCCAATTTTGTGGCCAGTTTTGCCACACCGTATGCAGTTTTTAGAAAGGTCCTGCCCCCTACAGTTTGCTGCTCTATGTCCATAATCAAGACATGTATAGCACCTTCTTGGTGTTACCTTTTCGCGTATTCTGCAAACAACCCAACCAATACGTATCTTCGCCATCTCCATAAGACGGCAAGCTAAGAAAGCACTTACGCCAATGGTGGCAGTTTGCGTTCCTCCATACGCTCTCCTTAACGATTTAACTGCAGCAGGCTGCAGGGATTTAAAATCGGACTCTCTAATGAGGGCTTCATAGACGTCCTCCTTTGTGGTTACCTCATCTATATCTCTCATCTCGATGCTAATCTCATGGGATAGTGCTCTAACTTCTGCGACCTCACCTAATACCTCTTCTACCGTCGACCTGAACTCACTTGTATTCTGATGCGAGGGTTTACTCAACTCTAACAATAATTCACCTTTCCCAGTCTTCCTGATATTTTTTACGTTTTGACCCAGATTATCCAGCTTAGGGTCTTTCTTCACTTGTCTGAGAATATCAGCATAGGAAGCATCCCCACAAGTTTTAATAATCAAAGCATCTGGTCGTATTGTCTTTTTTCTATTTCTAGCTCTTGGACCAACTTTAACCCAGTCAGGATCTTTAACATTCGGATCTTGTTTACCAGCCGTGTTTATACCTGTCTCCCTAGGTACAGCATTTCCACTTTTCTTCAATGCCCTATTGGGGGTTGTGCCTTTCTTCCTCTTAGATTTGTTACCCTTTGGGCTAAGAATATTATCATCTCTTCTGCGCTTTGGGGTTCCACCTATCACAAGGTTTACCCTTGCCGGTTCGTCTGTCTGCGTTTCTCTGCTAGTCCGCGATTTCTCGTCACTACTAACACCTCCGCTACTCAATTCATCTGAAACCTGCATATACAACGCCTGTATCTCACGGGACATTGTCACTATATCCCTGTGCACGTTTGAGCGTGTCTTCAGAAAATCTAACAACTCTCCTATTTTCACTCCTAATCTCTTCACACTGTTACTGTGGCCCTCATTACTATTGTCGACGGTATTCGATACTGGAACAGGTCTACTACTCACTGCTGTAGGAGGCGATCTCGTGATCACCGACTTCCTTGCAAACGGGTTTTCAACATCTCCCATATTTAACTCATTGTTACTTCGGTTTTTATTTTCAAAATTCATTCTAATGGGTCCAAACTCAAAGCCGCTATCTCCGTTCGATGTGCAGTCACGTTAAGACCCCATGGGTCCCTTTGCAAGCAGTGAGGTCCATGCGAGGGTTGACGAAAAGATCTTATGGATCATCCCGCCAGAGCCAGATCCGTGCTAACCGGGGAACGACATCCGAACCTGCACCAACAACCTAATGATGACGAACTTCAAACGTACTTTGAGACTTGCCAAGTTTTAATAGGACGGAGGCAGTTGTGGCATTAGCCTGAGAGCCATTTCTGTAAAATTTCACTCCTACATACTCAAGTCCCAGAATACCACAACCGTCAGCCCGGGGTTCTAACAATTCAAATTCGTATGTCCAGAAATGCCACAGTGGCGCTACTCTATTCTGCTGTGTACGTTGAAAAATTAAGATGATGTTAATTTTTTCCTTGTTCCTTGGAATATTAATCATGCCTAATTCTTTCTGAATATAACGTTACGAACCTTAGCCCAATAATCAATTTGGATTCACAAAGCAAATACGTTCGAAAAATTCATATAAATAAACAATTAGCTACTGGTTTGAGCTTTTCACATGTTTACATGTTCATGTATACTTAAGTATAAAATCAAACCAAAAAAGTTTGTCTTGAGTAGAACAAAAATCAGAAAAATGGGAATGAAGAAAAATAAACCGATGGCAACGCTGGGAAAGTGCACTTTAATATCAGCTTGAGAGTGATTTAATTATCTTATTCAATTTTCACGAAAAAAGTTGTATATATATATAAGAATTAAAAATCACATTCAACAGAGCCACCTGACAAGTGGTGATAGCAAATACACGTGAGCACTGACGATGGAAGTGTAGCGGCTTCCGAAAGTGGCGATTCTGTTCTGCTGTGTACGTTGAAAAATTAAGATGATGTTAATTTTTCCCTTGTTCCTTGGAATATTAATCATGCCCAATTCTTTCTGAATATAACGTTACGAACCTTAGCCTAATAATCAATTTGGATTCACAAAGCAAATACGTTCGAAATAATCATATAGATAATGTATGTTTGACCACCACTGCTCTATACAGAGTTTGACCGAAGGTGGTGATGGCATTATGACCATTACATCACTCAAATACGTTTGCCGTTTAGGAGCGTGAGGTCAGCTGATCTTGTAAATTCACCTGTTAGAAACGCCTTGTTATTGATCAAGTTCAAATTTGTTTCAAAAGTTCTAAGAAATGGTGTCAACTTATAATTCTTAAAAATTGTCAAATTTAAGGTAAAAATCGTCCAGTCGTCAAAATTTCATTTTTCGCACCCAAAATCGTCAAAATGACGATAAATCATCAAATCTGGCAACCGTGGCGGCACTATATAAATCGAACGCGTAGGCCGATTTTGGTGGTTCATACGTCTATCAATTTGTCTTTAAGCCTGTTTTTAGAAAACATAAACCTTCTCACACTCATGTTTTGTTATATTACGATAATGTTTTAAATTTAAATCTTATAAAACATTTAAAAGCTTTCGTATACTCAATTTTGAAGTAAAAAAAGCTTTTTTATTTCGTGAGAGAATAGTATTGCCAACATATTTGTTTTCTCATATATTCTTTTTTTTCTCATATAAGCGTATTGTAGTTGGTGGTAGCTCTGCTAAAAACTGACGTTTACTTATAAAATTAATTAAAAAATTCCAAATTTTATTTTATATATTTAAAATTTGAAATTAAAAAAGGCCGAAACATGCATACATACATATATACATACTGTTACAATGAATCCTCAAAGGCAGTTTTGTAAATATTGCTTGCATATTTTGCCTTCGCCCGGGCTTAATCGGTTTCTCCTTTTCGTATGTATGTAGGTTCATATGTATGTATGTATGTATGTATGTACGTAAGTATATCACACAGTAGCTTCGATAAGTAAAGAGTTTCTGTCTTGCTGGCTGTGTTTCTACATTATCGCCTCTGGGTATATCTAATGGTGACTTCGCTTAGCATAGCAGGCCTACAGCCATTTCGTTTATTACGAAAGAATTCATTTTATAATAACCAAATATATATGAAAAAATTAAAAGCTCTTTTGTTCTCTCTCTTATATATTCGCATTCAAATAAATATTTTATGTTACAAAAACGTAAAACTACTTTCGTTCGTTTTTTTACGCACGAACAAAATAATTCATTTTCGAAAAACAGGCTGCTAATCCCGGGAGTGTCACTCAAGAAAATTGATATATAATACGAAAAAAATAAATATAAAAAATAAATATAAAAAATAAATATAAAAATAAATATAAAAAAATAATAGCTATCATTCAGGTATTTAAAAATCAGAAATTTAAAAATCATCTTTAGGTTTTTCTTATGATTGTTAATTCCGACTGGCCGGTTAGGACCTTTAACGGTTTAAAGTTGTTCGCAACCAAAAAAAAAAACCTGATTGCGTAGTTAAAAAGAGCACATTAAACAAACAAGACATAAATTTAAAAAATTTAAAAACCCGACTGCGTAAAGAAACTAAAAGAAAAAAAAAACAAGTCCAGTGTGCGGAACACAGCGACTTTTACAGACGGAATCATTAAAAATCGAATCTTCAAATCTTCGCAATAATGGTTCCCGGATGTAAAAGTCGCTTTGTTCCGAACAATGGACTTGTTTTTGTTTTTCTTTTAGTTGTTTATGCAGACGGCTTTTTTGTTTTTTTTTTGAATTTATGTCTTGTTTAAGATACTAGCTTGTGAATAACTATGAAACCAGTCATTTGTTCACCTAAGTGTACTAAGAAGTTTAAAGTTAATATTATCATGCATCTGCTGGTGGTTTGTTGGTCGAAATTTGACATATGATACTATCCGAAGCCCTTGCAGCCTCGCCAATGGTTTTCATCACGACCGTCAACACAATGTTGTCTGCAAATTCCACAGTTTTTGCCCTTTCTGGAAACTCGAGATTGAAGTTTCCATCATACATAGCGTTCCACAACAGAAGTAAAATCACGAATGCTTGCGGAACTCCTCCTGATTCGCTATATTCTTTTATGCCTTCATCAGTTTCATAGATTAAGAGCCTTTTGCGAAATTATCCTTGGATTGTCCCCACTATATATGTTGTTACCACGAAACAGTATTCGCTGCTGCCATTATTACATTATTGATCTTCAGTAACTTATTCTGTAGTGTCTACTACTATCAAAATTGCATATGCTGCGGATCTGCGCTTCCTAAAATCATACTTGTCACAGATATATCACCTAAGTCATAAGTGTGCTCTTCTTGTCTGTGGTAGATAATGCTTTCTAGAAGTTTCCCAAAAGTATCTAACATACACGATGGTCTATAGGACGATAGGTGTTCTAATGACACGTTATCTTTTGGCAAAAACAATACCCGACTAGAAATTGTCCCAATACATATAATGGGGCCCAGTTGGGAATGCTTGTGGCAAACCCAAAAGTTTTATCTTCTTCGGTATCTAAATGAAAACTTATTGGTATAGCCCAATGAAAAATTATTGATCGAACATCGGTTCTTCCCAAGTGGGACCCTATAGGTAATTTATAAGTAAAATCTAGCATAGAAATAATGAAAATTAGAAACAACGAAATTTTAATTATTTTGGCTTGAGTTCATTGATAATTACAATTGCTAGTGTGTGTGTGGATATTTGTTTGTTCAGTTTTATTTGAACATGTACATCCTGTTGCTAGGTGCCTTTAGAGTTTAACAATTAAGTTATGAGTTTAGTCGAACTGTATGGGCTTATATCCAAAGAAATTTTAATTATTTTTGGCTTGAGTTCGGTTTTAATTTAATTTTTCATTTAAACTATATTTTTATTTAGAGATAAATGTGAAGCATGTAGACTGCGCGGCGGGTTGAACTGACGTTTCGATAGCTCTCTCTAATCTCATCAGAGTTCTTTACCGCTTAGACCACTCGACCAAAGTCGTGTGTTTGCAGTCAAGAGCTGAATATCATCTACTTTTAATCAATTCTTACTGTCACTCTTAGAGCTCATCATTCATCAGTCATTTGATAGTTATTGCCATTCAGTTTTTTCTTTGTCTTGTATTAAGCTTCTTTTTATTATTTCTCTATTCTAGTATGAATTATCATTGATAATTACAAGTACTAGTGTGTGTGTGAATGTTTGTTTGTTCAGTTTTATTTGAACATGGACATCCTGTTGCTAGGTGCCTTTAGAGTTTAACAATTAAGTTATGATTTTAGTCGAACTGTATGGGCGTATATACAAAGAAATTTTAATTATTTTGACTTGAGTTCGGTTTTAATTTAATTTTTCAATTAAATTATATTAAAAATTTAATTTTTTTTATTGTTTTTTTTTTTAAATTTAATTTCATAAAAAACTCCGTATTTTCCGTATCATGGATAACAAATACATCAGTAGTAGTGATATATTAACCTTCTTTTTTGCTAATAAAAAGTGAACAAGCCCTCCCTTCATAGTGATTATTATTTTTGCAAAATTTCCTTTTCAATTTATGCTTTAAATAAAAATCGTTGGAATTTTATTAAATAATAATATTTCAGAAACATACAAAGAGCATAAAAGAAGATTTCAGATCATAGGAAAACGTTCTTACGCCTTTACAACAGACAATGAAGAATTTGCTAAATTAGAAAATTAAAATTAAAGAAATAGTGGTAATTATGATGTTGAAAATGAAAAATTCGTGAAACAGTGTTTTTAAAAGAACTGTCTACCATCACCAGCTGGTTTTTGTTTTGAATCGCGAAGAAAAAGAAGCGTTCGAGAGAAAGAATCGAAGAATATGTATATCATCTTCATTATGATCACCATGATATCGCCTTGTTTAAAAACAAACAACAGTTTTTATTTTACATACATATGTTCATATTTTTATAAATAAATAATATGTGTGAAAGAATTAATAGCTTTCTATTTTTTATTTATAGCCTTATATCCTGCTTGAAGAGATTGCTTAGTTGAGATTGTGGGATTTTGTCGGGACTGCCCGATAGGGAACTTAAGGGCATTGCCCCTTCGGGCCGCAAGTACGTTTCTGCATTACATCCCAATTCAGGGGACCAGGAAACCCAGTCGGGTCCCAGTTGGGTACACATAAAAATTTCTAGTCGGGTAGTTTTAGCTATTTCCAAATTGAGGGAAACGATCCGTGTTGTAAGCATGAGTTTACCAGTTGCATTAATTGATTGGCACTGCACTTTTCAACCTCTTTGGAACAAGGTTATTGATACTGTCAATCCTGGGCGCCTTTCTGTTTTCAAATCTTGAGACAACGAATTGGACTTCTGGCAAGATAATTTCTGGCAAGCTAAAGCATTCTACGGAATCAAAGATGTCCCATGTCGTTAAATACTCTTTCGCAAAAAGACGAGTCACTATCTTGTCTAGGACAAAAGCTTAGAAAATTTAGTTTCTTCGTCACAAGTTTGTATGTGAATCCAAAGGGGAAGTTGTAGATATCCTGAAAATACTTTCTTTTACTTTTACGTATTGTTAATTTCAGAGGCTTCTTCTTCTTCTTTCAATTGCACTAGTTAAAATGTCGAAAACTTTCCTTTTATGCGCGAGTAGAGATAAGTTAGAGACAACAGTTCTAGGGTTTTTCTAGTGATGAATTTATGCTTGCACACGAACATATTTTCATGAATTTCTTTAATTTTGAGAAATAAATGTTAAATTAATTGTGTGAATAATATAAATATTGTTATTTATATATAAAAGATATCATATGTGTGTATATTGTCGTCGAATAATTATTTGAGTTTTGCCAAAAGACGATGTGCTTTAACTGAACAGCTGACTGTTGTCTATTCAATAACACCACAAAAATTATTGCCGTTTAATTAACGCCGCTAGTAGTGCTTGAAAGTTTAAAGAATAGTAGAAGCAATTATTTTGGTGTTAACTTCTTTAAACGCCTTGTTTAGATTTAAAAAAAGTTTGCGAATTGCACTACTCGTCAGTAGTACTACTGACAATGTCACTAATAAATCACTATAATTTCACCATTCGCATTTCCTGCAGGGTACTATGTATAAATTCAATAATGTGTGTATGTATGTATGCACCTTTGTATGTATATAAATTACAATTTTATCGTATACAAAATATATACAGAAATTGTTTTAAAATATAAGTACAAACGACCAAAAATAAAGCTGCACACGCGCTACTTTACGCCCAGCGTAATTGTCACAGTCTCGAGTTGTTTAATAGTCACCCAACCATAAAAAGGTTTTTTGCTTTGTTTTTTAGACTTCGTTGAATCACGCATCGGGGCATTTTACTAGCATATAGAAAATAAAATACAACAATAAATCTCTTCTTTTTATTTATAAACAAGTAATAGTGGTATATTCGACTATGCCGAATATTATATACCTTTCACCAAGCTATAAAGAGTACATACCCAGCCAGCAAAATAGACTGACGTTCTCTGAATCAGACATTTCTGGCATATGTCTGACTTTATTCCTAGCGACTTCGTAGAGATTTCTGCCAGACAGTAGATATATGACTTGTCTGACCGCTTTCTGATCGATTTCGTATGGATATATCGGAGGGATATTATTTATTAATATGATTATTTCGAACGTATTTGCTTTGTGAATCCAAATTGATTATTAGGCTAAGGTTCGTAACGTTATATTCAGAAAGAATTGGGCATGATTAATATTCCAAGGAACAAGGGAAAAATTAACATCCACTTAATTTTTCAACGTACACAGCAGAACAGAGTAGCGCCACTTTCGGAAGCCGCTACACTTCCATCGTCAGTGCTCACGTGCATTTGCTTATCACCACTTGTGAGGTGGCTCTGTTGAATGTGATTTTTTAATTCTTATATATACAACTTTTTCGTGAAAATTGAATACGAGAATTAACTCACTCTCAAGTTGATATTAAAGTGCACTTTCCCAGCGTTGCCATCGGTTTATTTTTCTTCATTCCCATTTTTCTGATTTTTGTTCTACTCAAGACAAACTTTTTTGGTTTGATTTTATACTTAAGTATATATGAACATGTAAACATGTGAAAAGCTCAAGCCAGTAGCTAATTGTTTATTAATATGATTATTTCGAACGTATTTGCTTTGTGAATCCAAATTGATTATTAGGCTAAGGTTCGTAACGTTATATTCAGAAAGAATTGGGCATGATTAATATTCCAAGGAACAAGGGAAAAATTAACATCAACTTAATTTTTCAACGTACACAGCAGAACAGAGTAGCGCCACTTTCGGAATCCGCTACACTTCCATCGTCAGTGCTCACGTGCATTTGCTTATCACCACTTGTGAGGTGGCTCTGTTGAATGTGATTTTTTAATTCTTATATATACAACTTTTTCGTGAAAATTGAATACGAGAATTAACTCACTCTCAAGTTGATATTAAAGTGCACTTTCCCAGCGTTGCCATCGGTTTATTTTTCTTCATTCCCATTTTTCTGATTTTTGTTCTACTCAAGACAAACTTTTTTGGTTTGATTTTATACTTAAGTATATATGAACATGTAAACATGTGAAAAGCTCAAGCCAGTAGCTAATTGTTTATTAATATGATTATTTCGAACGTATTTGCTTTGTGAATCCAAATTGATTATTAGGCTAAGGTTCGTAACGTTATATTCAGAAAGAATTGGGCATGATTAATATTCCAAGGAACAAGGGAAAAATTAACATCAACTTAATTTTTCAACGTACACAGCAGAACAGAGTAGCGCCACTTTCGGAAGCCGCTACACTTCCATCGTCAGTGCTCACGTGCATTTGCTTATCACCACTTGTGAGGTGGCTCTGTTGAATGTGATTTTTTAATTCTTATATATACAACTTTTTCGTGAAAATTGAATACGAGAATTAAATCACTCTCAAGTTGATATTAAAGTGCACTTTCCCAGCGTTTCCATCGGTTTATTTTTCTTCATTCCCATTTTTCTGATTTTTGTTCTACTCAAGACAAACTTTTTTGGTTTGATTTTATACTTAAGTATATATGAACATGTAAACATGTGAAAAGCTCAAGCCAGTAGCTAATTGTTTATTAATATGATTATTTCGAACGTATTTGCTTTGTGAATCCAAATTGATTATTAGGCTAAGGTTCGTAACGTTATATTCAGAAAGAATTGGGCATGATTAATATTCCAAGGAACAAGGGAAAAATTAACATCAACTTAATTTTTCAACGTACACAGCAGAACAGAGTAGCGCCACTTTCGGAAGCCGCTACACTTCCATCGTCAGTGCTCACGTGCATTTGCTTATCACCACTTGTGAGGTGGCTCTGTTGAATGTGATTTTTTAATTCTTATATATACAACTTTTTCGTGAAAATTGAATACGAGAATTAACTCACTCTCAAGTTGATATTAAAGTGCACTTTCCCAGCGTTGCCATCGGTTTATTTTTCTTCATTCCCATTTTTCTGATTTTTGTTCTACTCAAGACAAACTTTTTTGGTTTGATTTTATACTTAAGTATATATGAACATGTAAACATGTGAAAAGCTCAAGCCAGTAGCTAATTGTTTATTAATATGATTATTTCGAACGTATTTGCTTTGTGAATCCAAATTGATTATTAGGCTAAGGTTCGTAACGTTATATTCAGAAAGAATTGGGCATGATTAATATTCCAAGGAACAAGGGAAAAATTAACATCAACTTAATTTTTCAACGTACACAGCAGAACAGAGTAGCGCCACTTTGGGAATGAAGAAAAATAAACCGATGGCAACGCTGGGAAAGTGCACTTTAATATCAACTTGAGAGTGAGTTAATTCTCGTATTCAATTTTCACGAAAAAGTTGTATATATAAGAATTAAAAAATCACATTCAACAGAGCCACCTCACAAGTGGTGATAAGCAAATGCACGTGAGCACTGACGATGGAAGTGTAGCGGCTTCCGAAAGTGGCGCTACTCTGTTCTGCTGTGTACGTTGAAAAATTAAGTTGATGTTAATTTTTCCCTTGTTCCTTGGAATATTAATCATGCCCAATTCTTTCTGAATATAACGTTACGAACCTTAGCCTAATAATCAATTTGGATTCACAAAGCAAATACGTTCGAAATAATCATATTAATAAACAATTAGCTACTGGCTTGAGCTTTTCACATGTTTACATGTTCATATATACTTAAGTATAAAATCAAACCAAAAAGTTTGTCTTGAGTAGAACAAAAATCAGAAAAATGGGAATGAAGAAAAATAAACCGATGGCAACGCTGGGAAAGTGCACTTTAATATCAACTTGAGAGTGAGTTAATTCTCGTATTCAATTTTCACGAAAAAGTTGTATATATAAGAATTAAAAAATCACATTCAACAGAGCCACCTCACAAGTGGTGATAAGCAAATGCACGTGAGCACTGACGATGGAAGTGTAGCGGCTTCCGAAAGTGGCGCTACTCTGTTCTGCTGTGTACGTTGAAAATTAAGTTGATGTTAATTTTTCCCTTGTTCCTTGGAATATTAATCATGCCCAATTCTTTCTGAATATAACGTTACGAACCTTAGCCTAATAAAGGATATTATTTAGTTGTGTGTACCGATATGTCTGATAGATTTCAGGCTGATTTCGTACTGATATGTCTAACTTTTTATAATTCCCTTTGTTTCTTTTTTCTTTTTCAATAATTTTTACGGGACTTATTGTTTTGAATTTTGTTTTTTATTAATTAATGAAAAATAATGACAATTTAAAAATTGTTTTGGGTAAGAATTCAAAAAAGGTACTACGTATGTATATAATTTGCGAAAAATAGAAAAAAAATAATAATTAATTTTGCTATATCCTGCCATGGATAATATCTGAAGAACAATAAGGTGCTCGATAAGAAAGATGCAACATTCAACAAGCTGCTCCGTGGATGGTCTCGTTAAAAAAGTGGCAAAATTATTAAAAATTAAATTTATTTATGTAATTTTATATATAGATACTCGTGTACATTCTTATGTATGTATATAATAAATAAAAAAATAAAAAAGTATAAAGTCTCATTAAGCTTTCGATAAGATTTCTGTAAGAAATCTGTAGGATTAATCGATCAGACTATCATTCGACATTCTTTCAGATATCTGTCAGAAAATAGCACGAATGTCGGGTAGCACATCAGAATTTCCCATGATTTTTCATAAGATTTCTGTCAGATTTCTATCAGAAATGTCGGATAAAAACTCAGAATTTCCCACGACATATTTGTCAGAATTCGTGTCAGCCACTTCATACATTTTTGGGTCAGAAGTCTGACAGAATTCGTATACGATTCGGGCTTTTTTGTCGACGTTTCTATCAGACATCTTACAGACGTCTGACTATTTTGCTGGCTGGGTATACATATACGAAAGATAATTCATGGAACATTTTACAAAAAAAAAAACAAAAAAACAAATTAAATAAATAAAATTATCGTAGCAACTTTTTTCGTAGAAGTTTTTTGTGTTATACGCAAAACTTTCGTATATACTATAGGGTAGCAAGACTACATTCATTTATTTGGCTGCACACCAACAAAACATTTATTCATATATTCCAGTTGGCCAACTTGTCCCAGAGGATACTTCCATCAACGACTATTCGAATAAATTTTTACATATGTCATGCACGATAGTGTTCAATTACCTTCTTTTAAGACAATCTAACAGAATCCGTACTCAAAAACTCCGTAGAAGAAAAACTACTCAACTGGTCATGCATCAAACTAGTTCGATATTGTCCGCAAGCTAGTCTTGCAATGTTTAATTTAATATTTTTTATAATTTCGTTACAACGAAAAAGCACTACTCGAACAAACTTCTTGTGGACATTGTCGGCCAACCGGTCACCAATTTGAACAATTTTGATACATTGCTGCTTGCTAAAATTGATCAAAATGGCGGATGTTGTCATTTCTGAGGATGTTGTCATTTACATGGTCATTAATGAAAATATTATAGAAATTGTCATTTCTACAGGGACGAGGAAAATATGAGCGTAAGTGTCGCTCTTGCTGTCATGTTTTGTTGGCCTATTGTTTTCGATATTTGAGGTGGTGCAGCAGCAGAGCGGTAAGCGCGAAAACAAATAAACTTGCGGCCTCAGCCCAGCTAAAGAAATATCACTAATTGGGATCAACGACATATCTGAGGATGCTGTCATTTACATGGTTCTTAATGAAAATATAAATTACAGTGTCGCTCTTGTTGTCATGTATGAAATTAGCGGCCATTTGTTCAAAAATGTCGCTGTCACCGACAGGTCATCGTGCACCTGGCTTGAAAGATGTTTGAAAGACATGGCCAACCGGGATATATTAAAAGCTCAATGAGAACGACGAGAGGTAATATTGTCAACACACAAGAGCGAATGAATTGTGTGTACAGCAGTTGCCCAGCGGGAAAACTCAGAAGACCTTCTTAATTCAGCCCTTATTAAAGGCCTGCTTAGATAAATTTTTAATTCAATTACCTTTCTTATTTAACTACTAAAGAATGCCTTAAAGAAGGCATCGGCTCTGCCGCATTAAAGATAAGAGACATTCCACACAGGGGTGCCAGATGATTTTGATAAAAAATCGGCATATTTTCCAAATAAAATCGGCATTATCGGTACTTCAATTTAAAAAAATCGGCAAAAAATCGGCAAATTCAAAATACCCATTTTAAATACAATAAACCATATTTTTATTAACAAAAAAAAAACAACAAAACAGAAGAATTCAGCATAAACTAATGTTTATAACATATTAAATAACATAAAAATCAATGAAAATAAAATAGAAATAGAAATTTCAACTGGATTGTTGACAAGAAAGCGGAACTCTTTGCCTGAGGAAATTCTAAAAACTTTCCCGAAATGTCTCAAAGAATTCTGTAGAAACTCTAAAGAATTTTCTGAAGAATTTGAAAAGGAATTTTCGATATATCTGAACAATGTCGGAAAAATTTCTTACAAAACATTAGAAAATATCTGATAAAATTCGGAGCTAAATTTGAAATTTATCAGAGAAATGTCGATTAAAATTCTCACATAGAATCAGAATGTTGTAAGACCTGTTTGACTCTTCTTCTGGCACACATATTTCTGCTGCCAATGGCAGCTCATCAGAAAACAT
>CATQFL010000010.1:0-48776 GCA_956483635.1 Panzeria rudis | reverse complement strand
ATATATATATATATATATATATATATATATATATATATATATATATATATATATATATATATATATATATATATATATATATATATATATATATATATATATATATATATATATATATATATATATATATATATATATATATATATATATATATATATATATATGTATATATATATATATATATATATATATATATATATATATATATATATATATATATATATATATATATATATATATATATATATATATATATATATATATATATATATATATATATATATACAAAATCCCGGGATTTTTCGGGATTGGTAATTCCGAATCCCGGGATTTGGGAAAATAAATCCCGAGATATTTCGGGATTTCTTCTATACCAATATTTATGTACAAAATAACATATATACATATCTTAATTTTTATTAATTTTATGGTATTTTTAGTATTTAAAAGTCCCAATAAATTTTTACATGCCTTTTTTACAATTTAATGGTTATTCGTGACAAAATGTTTATAAATTAACAACAAGAGCAAATAAATTAGGTACTTTCTTACGATTATTTGCATCAAGTCTTCTGAGAACTATTTTGAAAAAAAAGTAACATGAAAAGACAAATAATGTGTATCTGGAAAATTTATCAGTTTGAAAAATGCATTCCCTTATTCTATAACTATGTATATCACGACTTTACTTTAACCCCACACCATAAAATGGTCACTTCTGTTCTCGTTGTCGATAACAATTGAGTACTATTGATACCTCCTTACAATTAAGCTCCTTACGGTGAAGCTATCTTAGACTATTCTACAAGCTGTTCGGCTTCTGCACAAAATGCAAAACTCATAAGATCAGGGTTGCATTTTCTACAGAAGTCAAATGGCTTGTGAGATAGTGGAAAACAGCTATTACGAGTAGACAAGTGAAAAATTTTTTTGTTGGGTTAAAAAAAACTATTCAAGTTTGTATGTTATTTAAATTGCGGCTCGAAAGTGTTTTTTATTATTATTCGAGTTACAGAGTAGAAAGCCGGCAAACAAGTGACTATTACTGCCATTAGCGAGGGAATACATATATGCAGACTTTTGACATAATAACTTAAGTATAATTTTAAAATTTTTAAGTAGACCAAAAATGCTCAATAATCTGATAATTAGACATGATTCTTGTACGAATTGTCCTCTGTCGATTTGGTTTTCTAATCGACAATTTAAGTGAATCGTCGTTCACAACAATCTAAACGAAAAATTCTTGAATCTTGTCCAACTTTTTTTAGGTCAAAAACGGCTACAATGTCTTACACTTTGTCTTCAATAACATTGTGGAGGACAAGATAAGCGACAATGTCTTAATTGCTGCCCTTAATCCAAGAATGTTGAGGACAATATGAGCCATAATGTCTTACATATTGTCTTCAGTATCATACATGGTCATTGACGACATAATAGGCAACATTTCGCATTTTTAATCATAGACAACAAGACAGGCAACGTTTTCAGTTATATAATCATTGACGATAAAATAGGTGGCAATGTCGCCCACGTAGTCACAGTAGGTATCTGAGCAGGATTGTGGCTATTGAATCGCACACGATTTTTGCGACACTTGTTCGAAAACTTCCTTAATGATTTGTTCCGGCTGTCCGACATTTGTCGTCGAGGATTTAACATTGTCGTGCATTCGTCATTGATGATGTCTTAAAGACGTGGCCAACTTGGTATTTAGATGCGAAGCACATGCAAAAACAGAGAATGTGCTATATATTCATATGCCTGTAATGGTATAATCTCTACATAAAACTTTTACATATAATGCATAAATAAAATAAAATTTTTTTATTAAAGTATTGTTTATTAAAAAAATGGGATTTAACCAACGATGGGATACCGAAATATGTATATATATATATATATATATATATATATATATATATATATATATATATATATATATATATATATATATATATATATATATATATATATAACGAGTGATTTTTTTGCTATTATCTTTTTGGCAACACTAGTTTTGACAGCTCACGCACGTTTTTGTATCTTGTGTCACTGTCAAACATCTTCAGTTTGGTCTATAATTTAATCCTGAATCGTCTTACAAACGAACAACGCTTGCAAATTATTGAATTTTATTACCAAAATGCGTGCTCTGTTAAGAAAGTTCATCGCGCGCTTCTTCCATTTTATGGTCAGTTTAATCGACCTACTGAGGCTTCTATTCGGGCTATTGTAAAAAATTTTCGCACCAAATTTACATTGTTGGACATTAAACCACCAACACGTTTACGTAGAGTGCGAACTGAAGAAAATATCGCAGCCGTATCGGCCAGTGTTGGTGATGACCGTGAATTATCGATTCGGCGCCGTTCGCAGCAATTGGGCCTCTGTTACTCCACTACGTGAAACTTTTTTCTGCCCAAAATGGAAGAGCTTGACTTGCATGACATGTGGTTTCAACAAGACGGTGCCACATGCCACACAGCACGCGAAACAATGGACCAATTGAGAGGCGAGTTCGGTGAACAGTTTATTTCACGCTTGGGACCAGTCAATTGGCCGCCCAGATCGTGCGATTTAACGCCTCTAGACTATTTTTTTGTGGGGCTATGTTAAGGCTAATGTCTATAGCGACAAGCCCGCTTCGATTGACGCACTGGAAGCCAACATTGCCAACATTATTCGTGAGATACCGGCCGAAATGTTGGAAAGAGTATGCCAAAATTGGACTAAGCGGATGGACCATTTGAGGCGCAGCCGCGGCCAACATTTGCATGAAATAATCTTCAAACATTAAATTATATCGACCCAACTATCGATCCAAATAAATATTTCATGCATTTTTCTGAATTTTATGTGTTATTTTTTTTTTTACTTTCCGATAGTTCTTATAAAATCACCCATTATATATATATATATATATATATATATATATATATATATATATATATATATATATATATATATATATATATATATATATATATATATATATATATATATATATATATATATATATATATATATATATATATATATATATATATATATATATATATATATATATATATATATATATATATATATATATATATATATATATATATATATATATATATATATATATATATATATATATATATATATATATATATATATATATATATATATATATATATATATATATATATATATATATATATATATATATATATATATATATATATATATATATATATATATATATATATATATATATATATATATATATATATATATATATATATATATATATATATATATATATATATATATATATATATATATAATCGTATTTATTTAGTTTAAATATTTTAATAGTTTAAACAATCACATCAAGTTATTTAATTTACTTGTTTATCTACACAAAGTAAATCTCGCAACAAGCTCTTATATCATATAAATTGTGTAATGACGTTACAAGTTGATAGTTAAAGTTTTAAAGTATTTTTTTTTTTAGCGAATTTAAATAAAAGCTTGTTTTTTAAAATGGTTTGTTACTTTTAATTTATTTTTTACTCTTTAGTTATTGCTGGACACGTTTCTCAGTCTGTTCATATAATTCATCATTGTTGCAAGGTTGTTTGCCGGTTAATTTGGAGCTAGTCCGCCATCTTAAGAGCTCCTCCATGATGGATTTAGAATAACGTCACACAGCTAACCAGCGATGCCAGAGGAAGATTTTACCTTAATTTTGAAGATGTTTTAGTCAAAATAAGATTTGAAGATCTTTTTCCCAAAATTAGGATTTTTGAGTTTAGTTGCTTAACACTTATTATTGTCACACGGCTTCTTTAAATTTATTAAATAAATTGACCTATGTCAGCTAAACGTTAGCTCAATAAAAGAATAAAGTAGTATAGATACTAGATATAAGCTATAAGCACATCGCATATAAAAAAACCGCTTATATGTATACATATATATATATATATATATATATATATATATATATATATATATATATATATATATATATATATATATATATATATATATATATATATATATATATATATATATATATATATATATATATATATATATATATATATATATATATATATATATATATATATATATATATATATATATATATATATATATATATATATATATATATATATATATATATATATATATATATATATATATATATATATATATATATATATATATATATATATATATATATATATATATATATATATATATATATGTAATCGTATTTACTTAGTTTTAATATTTTAATAGTTTAAACAATCACATCAAGTTATTTAATTTACTTGTTTATCTACACAAAGTAAATCTCGCAACAAGCTCTTATATCATATAAATTGTGTAATGACGTTACAAGTTGATAGTTAAAGTTTTAAAGTATTTTTTTTCTTTTAGCGAATTTAAATAAAAGATTGTTTTTTTAAATGGTTTGTTACTTTTAATTTATTTTTTACTTTTTAGTTATTGCTGGACACGTTTCTCAGTCTGTTCATATAATTCATCATTGTTGCGAGGTTGTTTGCCGGTTAATTTGGAACTAGTCCGCCATCTTAAGAGCTCCACCATGATGGATTTAGAATAACGTCACACAGCTAACCAGCGATGCCAGAGGAAGATTTTACCTTAATTTTGAAGATGTTTTAGTCAAAATAAGATTTGAAGATCTTTTTCCCAAAATTAAGATTTTTGAGTTTAGTTGCTTAACACTTATTCTTTAAATTTATTAAATAAATTGACCTATGTCAGCTAAACGTTAGCTCAATAAAAGAATAAAGTAGTATAGATACTGGATATAAGCTATAAGCACATCGCATATAAAAAAACCGCTTATAAGAAAGTGGACCAAAAACACCGTGTCTTTTTCTGTACTTTCCATAGAAAAAATGTTCTATAAAAGAAAATCGTATATAAGAAAAAACCTGATATAAGAAACTTTTTTCAAACACCAAAGATGGTAAATGATATGAAAAAAGATATTATATAAGAAATTTTTATAGTGCAAACTAAACTCTTTTTTTATTCTTTATTTTTTGTTAGAGCTACCTAAGTTAGTTTTTTATATGAATTGTTTCGTATACATAATAAAAAATTCTAACTATCGAACTTAATCTGTTTTACTTTTTATAGAAAAAATATTACATATGTATGCTTTATTGAATACACACTTATAAGAAAAAAGTTTCTTATATCCATATAAATGTGTATAAGAAATAATTTTCTTATAAACTATAATTGCTGATAAGAAAAAACCGCATATAAGAAAAAAAATTTTTATGTTTTTAACGTATCTTATATCCGATATGTACTGTATACTTATTATGTATGTATATTTTCCAAATTTAATTGATGACACTGAGGTTCAAAATTTAGATGGCGAATTCAGATAGCTCCACCACATATTAATAAATATTTTCGAAATTTAGAAAACGTTACTGCGACAGACTTTTGGCACACAATGCCAAAGTACTAGAGCAGATAGTGAGTTAGTGTTTCCAAAGCTGTATAAATTTGCATTAAATTTAATATGTCTCCTTTATTTAAATAAATCGAAATACAGAAAGAGATTAACAAATGCAATCCCAATAAGTAAATTAAATTAAAAATACGCATTTTTATGCACAAAAATGTGAGTAATGCGGTATTTGTTATAGAGCTAATTCCAACTAAATGTATTGTTTGTTTCGTAAAATCATAAACATTTTCTAAACAATTTCTTGTTTTAAAATTTTAAAACTTAAAGTTTTGATATTGAAATGTATAGCAAATTTTTATGATTTTACAAAATAAACAATATAGCTAACATTCAGTTGAACTCATAGTTTTGTAAAATGGTATAGAAAGAAGTCAGAAATTTTATACTTTTGGAACTAGAAATTTTTTTCTGCGCTGCAGTTTCACGAAGATTTTGAAGAAGATTCTTTGAAGTCAATAAAAAGAAACAACCAAACAACCGACGACAAAATTTAAAAGTTGCGTTTACTGAGTCACAAATTGTTGCCAAGTTGCATTCACTGAGTCTACAATGTAAAGATTTGAGTTGTCGCAATAGTCGAGGTTGTGCTCTTCGAGGGTTGCAGTCACCGAGGACGCACTGTACATATATTTGATCTTATAAATGTACAATGTAACTTATATACATAACTAATATATTATAAGAAATTTATTATTTGACATACATATTGTCATAATTTTATTTTAAATGAAATTTATTTGCTGGTGCTTAAGCATTGTAAATATGCATTTTAAGAAATTTATTATTTACATATGTACATATTGTCATAATTTTATTTTAAATGACATTTATTTGCTGTTGCTTAAGCATTGTACCGGGTGGGCCAGAATTAACGAAGGGTTTTGAATAGTCTATAAATCCATAATCTTAACATGTTTTTCATTTATTTTTTCAGACTTTTGTAAAGAAGATATGGGAAATTGAAACGGGAAAGATTTACTATCGAACAACGATGATAGAGAAAGAGACACAATGATGTTTTTACGGAGCGTTTTCAGCGAACGCATTATTTCAAGAAGCAGTGATATTATTAGCTGCAATAAACCGCTCTCGAAACGTTTCGTTTGGGTTATTTTAAAGATCGTGCATACGTAATAAGCCACAGACCATGACCCAACCAAAAATAATAATAGTCGAGGAAAAATTCGAACGATGGCTTCGAAAATCATCAAAAGTCATGGAAAATCACGAAAATGTCCGGTAACATCGCCATTGTTTCCCTCGATGTATGTTTGTTGGTCAGTAGTAAACTTTCCCAGTTTTAATTTCCCAAATCTTCTTTAGAACAATCTGAAAAAACAAATAAAAGAAATGTAAAAATAATGGCGATATAGACTATTCAAACCCCTTCGTTAATTGTGGGCCACCCTGTATATATGCATTTTATTGGCGCTTTACTAAATCGTAAGTAGCCTTCAAACCAACTTTTGAACAGTTACAGACTTTCAAAAACCATTTGAGAGTTTTGTATAAGTTTAAAAGCTTACTGTACTTATTTACATATTCGTAATGTCTCAAATGGTTTTTGAAAGTCTGTACATAACTCAGTGTTTACACCAGACAATGCTGTCTTGACAATAACATTTTCTCACTAATACATACACACTTTTTAAATTGTCTTCACTACTGTCTTGAATATTTTGAAAACAGTAAATCGAACAATAATTTGATGTATGCCGATAATAATTTGAGTTTTTGTGAATAAAAAAGGAATATTCAAAAGGAAAAGCTTACAATATTTATAATTTTGATATTTTCTTTATTTGTTTTAAGTTTTAACTTACAAAGCTCGCGCAAAACACGGAATTTCGCGAATTTAAAATTAATTGTCATAATTATTGTCTGGACGCCTACGTCACGAAGACAATTATCAGCGTTTTTGACAACTAATACGTATTATTTATTGTCAAGACAGCATTGTCAGTTGTAAACGTACTGTAAGATAAGGGGCTTGTAACTGTTCAAACGTGTGTTTGAAGTCTACTAATATTTTGGTAAAGCACCAATCAAATTCATATAGACAATGCTTAAACACCAGCAAATAAATTTCATCTAATATGTGTATTATCATTTTAATATAAGTAACCTGTTTGAGTTGAATTTTGGGTTTCGATGTTTACATATTCATTTTTATATACATATGACCATGAATTATATTTATATTACACATAAAAATTTTTTGAAAAATTTTTTTTCGAAGAATGAAGATTTTTCTCCGAAAATTTCTGGCACCACTGCAGCTAACCATGTAAGTATTGTCAGCTCAATCGGTTGAAGATAACTGCTACAAAATTGAGCTTCAAGGTTTAGAAGTCCGTGACGCCACTTTATTTTTCGAGCTATTCTTCGCAAGCCCTTTCATTTGATATCCATATTGTATGAGTGCATTAAAAATAACTAGTCATCCATCTTGGGTGTGCCGCCATCTTAGATTTATAGTGACATCACACAGTTAGCAATGTATTGTTATCCAAACTGAAGGTGTTTACAAAATTTCAGCTCAATCGGTGGAAGATATCTGCTTCAATATTGAGCTTCAAGCTTTAGAAGTCTGCCATATTGGTGACGTCACTTTATTTTTCGAGTTACTTTTCGCAAGGCCTTTCATTTGATACCCATATTGTAGGAGTGCGGTAAAAATTACTAGACCGCCATTTTGGGTGTGCTGCCATCTTGGATTTAGAATGACGTCACACAGTCAACCATGCATTATCATCGAAACTGAACGTGTATACATTATTTCAGCTCAATCGGTTGAAGATATCTGCTAAAAATATGAGTTGCAAGATTCCACTCGACAAACATACATTTAGGCATCCCATACATTCTCTTTTCCCCGGAAATATAGTACACTCTTAAGAAATATAGTATTTAATAAAAAGCTTTAAACAAAAGAAATTGATGTTTTATTAAGTATTTATTTTTTATAAAATGTATATTTTTGCAATTTTGCGTCTTTGGACGTGCTCATCCATACATATTATCGCATATGTTATTGTGCATATTATTATTATTTTCACCTATACTATGCAATAAATGGAACAATGTTTTCAAAGAAAATATGGCCCAATTTTCCCCAAAGTGAAAAAGTAAACATAATAGTGAACGATGTTGCCACCACATTACACATTTTTCTTTATTGTACAACAAAAGTCAAGTCTTTTGATTTTTACAAATATCCAAGCAAAAACTTTTATCAGTGTTGTAATCGGTAGTACTTCATTAATAGGTTACAAAGTAATGAGTGGTACTTATTTATTTTATTACTATGCTTAGATGAGTCTTTCTCAAGTTATAAAAAAATCTTCAGAGCAGCCCTTGATAGCACGTTATTACTAGCTACTTTGTATGAGGGGTACCAACTAATTTTTTAACTATAGACGTAACTTGTCTTATATTTAACTTATAAAAAATTTTAAGGATTTTGCTATCAGAGCTTTCCAGATATCACTCAATTAAATTTACTTTGTATGGGGAGTACCCCTTTTCTCGCAGCTAGCCCGCCTCTAGTCCTTAGATTAGCTCACACAAAATTTTAAAGCGCTTGCAAATATAGCTTTCAAGATATGAAATTTTTTTTAGTATGGGCGTGGCACAGCAAACTTATATATTCATTAGAATGTATTGTCATCTCAACCTAATGCGTGTGCAAAGTTTCAAGTTGATCGGAAGTCCTAAAGTTAGTGAAAATTACGTTGAAAGTTTCCGTTACATACATTCATACATACTAGTGTTGCCAGGTAACTTTTTTCTTCCCACAAAAAAAATTTTAAAACCCCATAAATTTAGCATATTATGATAATAACCAACCCCCTAAATGTAAAAGTCTATATTATAGTTTAATTTATAGTAATTTAACTTGATTTAGTTTCAATTTACGTACTATATCCCTACATGAATGAAGCGAAAACACACTAAAATTAAAATTTTTTTTTGATATTCCCCCCAAAAATATATTTTTAGTTTCTTGAATATTTTTATTTAATAAAACACTGTTACGTATGTATATATCTATAAAATGCGAATTAACCTATCGTAATTTTAAAAAATTTTTCAAGAGATAAAAACTTAATTAAAATCCAACTTTTGTGATGATAGAAATAATTTTTTCTGGGTAGTATCATCAACAAAGACTGAATTAATGATACCATCCAGAAAAACCAGTTTTTTCAATCACAATACTGTGCTTTTTATTAATTTTTTTATCTCTCCTGAAATTTTTTAGAAATTATAATATGCCCTTTTGCATTTTATATTACGATATGTAAGTATATAAATTGAGTTTTATATTGTAGTAGAGGTAGTAGAAAGATGGGTTTTTATAAGCATTGAAATCAAGTCCCTTCAAAAAGAGAAAGTATACGCACAAAATTGAAAAACAATATATTTTAAAAAGTCTTTTCTTTGTAAATCTTGCACTTGAATTAACAGCAAAAATGTAGTTTTATTTTACTTTATCTACTACGAAATTAATCAGTAGTAAAATACAGAATTTTTAGTTGTAGGGAAATCTCCTAGTTATCATATCTTACAATAACACTGAATTATCTACTGCGAAAGATATGATGGCCAGTTGTAAAATATAATGAAACTTAGCTCTTGTATAGGAATTCAAATAATTTCCTAGAGATCCCCTAAATATAAATTTATGTCCCCTAAATTTCCCACTAAGAATTTCAGCCCCCTAAATTTGACCCTAAATGATATAAAATCTGATACATACATACAGGTTAAGCTAATAAAAGCGTGTTAATTAAATGAATAAATACATGAACATTTTTCGGGGGATAAAGTATGCCGTAGAATAAGACATTAAATGAAAAAAAAAAACATTTTGTAACATGTTTTAACCAAAATTGCCAACCGTAACGAATAACGGTATTGGTATTAAAATTATTTTTATTTCGGTATCGGTAGCGGTATTTGAGTTGTATCGGTATCGGTATATACCACTACCGAAGTGTACTACCGTTATTATAATTTAGTATATGAAATCAAACAAATTGATTAAGAACTAGCAAGATAGTTTAAAAATGCATCATTTCTAATAGATTTAAACATGTCAACTCAAAATTTGCAGTTTTTGAGATATCTTGGGACTTACTTTTATGATATTTAAGCCACTCTTGGATTATATCGTTATATATAAACGTTTCGTATCGCAGAGTTCCGCTGACAAATTTTGGAGAAATTTTGTAAGTGTACATATATAATTTTCTCTAGACTGGGGTTCATTTAAAGCAAACATTTACCTTTGTAATAGTACATTTACTTCAGCAATGCTGAAACTGGTTTAAAGCTTTAGGCGATTTTCAAAAACTATACCATTTACATTGGCATTTTTGTCAATTATTAGGCTTATCGCTTAAAATATTTTATGAGTTCATAGAATATTATTTCAAGCTCAATATGAAAATTTATTTTCTTTTTTCAGTATTGCCAGTCAAATGTGAAAAAGCTGGTTTGTGAATAGGATAACTCACAAAAACTGATTGTATACAAGTTGTTTATCTGATAAACAGGTTACAAACTAGTTTATGATTTGTATGGAAAAACAGGTTATAAACAAGAAAATAAAGCTGTTTATCGATATAAACCAATTATAACCTGTTTATGGCGTAGATGTACATATATAGTACATTTACATCAGCAATGCTGAAACTGGTTTAAAGTTTTACGCGAGTTTCAAAAACTATACCATTTACGTTGGCCTTTTTGTCAATTATTAGGTTTATAGTTGAAATTATTTTATGAGTTCATAGAATATTTGGTCAAACTCAATATGAAAATGTATTTTCTTTTTGTAGTGTTGCCAGTCAAATGTGAAAAAGCTGGTTTGTGAATAGGATAACTCACAAAAACTGATTGTATACAACTGGTTTATCTGATAAACAGATTACAAACTTGTTTATGATTTGTATGGAAAAACAGGTTATAAACAAGAAAATAAACTTGTTTATCGACATAAACCACTTATAACCTGTTTATGGCGTAGATGTAAATGTACTATTAGATCTACGCCATAAACAGGTTATAAGTGGTTTATGTCGATAAACAGGTTTATTTTCTTGTTTATAACCTGTTTTCCCATTCAAATTATAAACTAGTTTGTAGCCTGTTTATCAGATAAACCAATTGTTACAATCAGTTTTTGTGAATTATCCTATTCACAAACTTGTTTTTTCACATTTGACTGGCAGCACTAAAGAAAGAAAATAAATTTTCATATTGAGTTTGATACAACATTCTATGAACTAATAAAATATTGTCAACGAAACATTTTATAAGTTTATTATTTCTTAAGTTTATAATCGACAAAAATGTCAATGTAAATGGTATATTTTTGGAAACTCGCTTAAAGCCTTAAACCAGTTTCAGCATTGCTGATGTAAATGCACTGTTAGATTAATATTTCTTGAGATATCGAATCAAATATATAAAAAATAAATTTAAAGTGTAATATTTGAAGTTCCAAAACATCAAAATACATTTTAGTGGTGCGCCTTTACTTTTTTTTACAAAAAAAGGCAGCTAGGAATTTGCATCACTACAATGTATTTTGATGTTTTGGAACTCAACCTATTAATATAAGCAATTTGACTTATATACCATTTGAGTATGAAATTACGTTTACAACAAATCTTCTGTTTATATTTTGTTGGAACAGCTGATTATTTCGGAGATAACAGCAAAAAAATTTAGAATTTTAGGCAAAATAAAATTCTGTGACCCGTACCAATACACAAGTACAAGTTACACTTCGTCGTACTTTTAAATTTTAAAATGCGTCTGAGTTATAGAATTTTTTAGGAAAATCTATTATGGAAAAAAATAATTTTTTTTCTTAGTGCTATAAATTTTTTTATATATTTTCGATTGAAATTTTGCACAACATACATATATAGGAATTTATGTAATGAATTCAACATAGTGGGAGTCCCAAATTCTAAGAAAAGGTTAAAAAATTCTTTAAAAAAATTATTACTGAGTAATTCACAGCAGATAAGAGCATAAAACAGGCTTTTTAATTAATGATTCCAGCCTTGCGTATAGAGAAAACATGCCTTAAAATTTATATTTGTATAATGAAAAATATGTCCAATTTTGTATGCTCAAATATCAAATGATAAAGTCATCTTATTTCAAAGGTTTGACTTGGGGTTTGCTCGGCTGTGTTTCCACGTTGAGTTATAATTTGAGAATAACACCACATCAATATGATAAAACACTGATTGTCAAATGTATATATTCAAATCATTCTCAATTTGAATTCAAGTGGTAAACAGAAACCTTTGAAAAAATTTTTAAAATTGTTCTTGATATCAAATGATAGTCATATTATTTCAAAGGTTTGACTTCGTGTGTGCTGGCGATAAAAGTATGACGATATGACGATAGAACTAAGTTATTTATTACAACTGCAGATAAATTACATATTTACTGTTTGCTGGCTTGTGATCAAAAATTAATAATAATTAGTAACAACCTGAATAAGAAAAAAATTAATATATGAACTTACAAAAAAAAGTTATATTATTAATGTTCCACATTATATTACAATCCACATTTGAAAAACCTTTGACAAACACGTGAGTGAGTTGATAATAAATAGATTATTTCCTCTTTTTGTTGAGTTATTTTAAAATCATTTTCAATTATTTATCGTCTGAGAAAAGGTTCGATTTCAAATCATTCTTAATTTGAAATCAAGCCTGTGTGTTTATTGGGTAGCTGAGAAAATAACATGTATTTGTTTATTGGTGTTGGTAAGAACTTAATAGTCGTATTCAGGGTTGCCAGAAGCTTTTCGAAGAAAATCATTATTTGACGAAATAAAAATCATATTTTGATATAAAAAATCATCACAAATTTTATTTCAAAATTTGTATTCCAAAGCTGAACAATGAGGCTTTTATAGCAAACTAAAACAAAAAGCGTTCTTATAAGTTTATATGATTTCCTTACATGTCATCTTTTACGAGTAGATAGGAGAGTAATTACCTTTTTTTGGTAAATAATATTAAAAAAAATTCTTGTACTCTTTGAAATTGTGTGTAATACAAAAAATTCGTGAAAAAGTTTGTAAATCGGGAGCAATCAGCGAAGCATGTAAAAATATCGACATGACTGTAAGAACATATAAAAATGCGGCAAAATCACTTCCATCGCGAAAAATGGCCCAATTTACGCACAAATTTCCAAAATTCGGAAAAACTTGGAAAACACAAGTAAATACACTAGTATGCAAAAAAAAATATTTTTCGAGCCTTATAAAAATATGTTGAATATACAAACTTTAATGCAGAAATCCGTTTTCAGTTTTTTCCTATCACGTATACCAGTATATTTTACCTTAACCTTTCTGTCCAATTTAAATACATAGTCCACCAAGATGCAGAAAAATTACTTTTAACTCATTCCAACTGTTTCGGAGTTATGGAGAAATTATCGGCGAAAAATTCTTTTTTTTTCATGCAAAATGAAACTTTTTTTCGTTTTCAAAAAGTCATGCAAATATGAAAAGAGAAGCTATGTAGGTATATTACGATTATAATAAGCCATAAACCATTAAAATCGTTGAACAAATGTCGATTTTATTCAAAATTAGCTGATGGAACTTATACACACACATACACACAAATTGAAATTTTTCTGTGTATGGAAATTGTTATTTCTATCAATTGAGTTCCTTCACTTAATTGTGAATAAAATCAAGATTTGTCCATCGATTTTCATGATTTAGAACTTATTTTATTTGTACCTATCCTAGATATCAATCTAATGATAAAAGTTTAAAATGTTTGGCGTTCTTTATGAGTTTTTGCATACAAAAAGTTAATATTGCAAAAAAAAAATTCGCGTTAATTTCTGAATAACTCCGAAACAGGGTGAAATATAAAAAAATAATATATGCATGATTTAAAAGAATTTTAATAGAATTCAAATCGGGCGGAATGTTATGCTCAATAAAAAAATCTGTACGTGATAGAAAAAACTGAAAATGGATTTGAAATTAGCGCATGAAATATATTTCACAAAATTGTTTATCATCCAACATAATTGATAGTTTAATCGCTAGAAGCTCCTTCTCTGGAGTAGCACTCTTCTTATACGTGCTAACTAAATAAAAAAATAAAAAATTATTGATAGTTTTGTCTGTCAAAACCATTTTTAAAATTTGTATACATGAAAATTCGCTAAACCCGAAAAAACTAACCAAATTCAAAGAACAGGGAAATATAGTACGAAATTCAAAATACTTTAGTCAGAGAAAGTTCACACAGTTAATTCAATGCGCTACCATTAACTTTTATGTTAAGAACTATTGAAAATTATATATTAATTGATCTAAACAATAACAAAACGTAAGGCATAATACCTTTCAATAACTGTTTATAAATTTCCAAGCAAGTAAAAAAATCATCATTTGCGAGAAAAAATCATCATATGTAGCGAAATATCATCAAATCATATTTTAGTTTAAAAATCATAAAAAATATGATAAAATCATCACTCTGGCAACGCTGGTCGTACTACTCCTAAGTACTGAACTGATTTAAGTAAAATTAAGATTGTCTATGCAAAAAACCTTTAAAAACGTATAAATCTTTTCAAAATCGGTTCACTATTACGGGCGTAAAAGGGATCTAAAGAACGTTTTTTTGTATTAATTATATAGAAGATATAAAATCTTTTAAATTATTATTATCCAATTTTTATGTACATATTTTTTTTTTATTTTCTGTATTGATAAATAAATTTTGTTTAATCTGTATATACATATGTATAAATTAAATGGTCCATTTATGTAATCGCATCACTTGAGAACGGCTGGACTGATTTGCGTGAAACTTTTTTAGTTGGTTTGCAATTTTTAAAGATGGTTTCTATGAAAAGAATTAGAAAATTTTGGAGGAGAAAGGTTACAACCATACAAAAAAAAAGTTATGCCATATCTGGAGAGCTGTAATAGCTAAAGTCCTTAAATTCGCTGAATGTTACATTAAAAATAATTCAAATAATGCAAAAAACACCGGCGATAGGAGTAGGGAGAATGGTACACACATACAAAAATTTGTTAGTTACCTTATATCTGGAGAGCTGTAAAGCGTGTCATCCATTATACCATATTATTGCACCTTTTATTGTACATATTATTGTCGTTTTGACCTATATTATGCAATAAAGGGCCTTTAGATTGAATAGCCCCTGGAGGCTAACAAAGGAAGAACCTATAATTCAAAATAACGAGAAGAAAATGGAAATGGACAGGACCTACTCTCCACAAACCTATTGACTGCGTTGCGAGACCGCTTTAGAATGGAATCCTTAAGTAGTAGCGCTCCGGTGCTCAAAAAAATACTTGGCGTAGAACCATACTTAATGAATTTAAGAAAGTAAACAAATCTTTTGGCGAAATTAAATTAATATGTAATGATAGAATTAGTTGGAACTTTATTGCAGAAGCCCTATATTCCCAAGTAGAATAAATAAAGGAAAAAAATGCAATAAATGGCACAACACTTTCAAACAAAATATTGCCCAATTTTCCTGACAGTGATAAAGTAAACATAACAATGCACAATGTTGCCAGCACATTACACAATTTTCTCGATTGTACAACAAAAATCAAAAGCATTTTGACTTTGGCCAATATATTGTGCATCCTTCTAATATGACATGTACATTGACGTTATAATTGTGCAATATGAAAAATTGCACAATTATATTGCAAGTTTTTGGGACGCTTAATAGTTATTGTCCTCAAATTAGGTGTAGACTTCTTTCAAAATAATGTGCATACTCAGACAGAAAACTGGTGAGATAGGAGCGTTGGGAAGGATACCCCTCAAACAAACAAAAATTTTGTTATGTGAATCTAAATTGATTATTAGGCTAAGGTTCGTAACGTTATATTCAGAAAGAATTGGGTATGATTAATATTCCAAGGAACAAGGGAAAAATTAACATCAACTTAATTTTTCAACGTACACAGCAGAACAGAGTAGCGCCACTTTCGGAAGCCGCTACACTTCCATCGTCAGTGCTCACGTGTATTTGCTATCACCACTTGTCAGGTGGCTCTGTTGAATGTGATTTTAATTCTTATATATACAACTTTTTCGTGAAAATTGAATACGAGAATTAAATCACTCTCAAGCTGATATTAAAGTGCACTTTCCCAGCGTTGCCATCGGTTTATTTTTCTTCATTCCCATTTTTCTGATTTTTGTTCTACTCAAGACAAACTTTTTTGGTTTGATTTTATACTTAAGTATATATGAACATGTAAACATGTGAAAAGCTCAAGCCAGTAGCTAATTGTTTATTAATATGATTATTTCGAACGTATTTGCTTTGTGAATCTAAATTGATTATTAGGCTAAGGTTCGTAACGTTATATTCAGAAAGAATTGGGTATGATTAATATTCCAAGGAACAAGGGAAAAATTAACATCAACTTAATTTTTCAACGTACACAGCAGAACAGAGTAGCGCCACTTTCGGAAGCCGCTACACTTCCATCGTCAGTGCTCACGTGTATTTGCTATCACCACTTGTCAGGTGGCTCTGTTGAATGTGATTTTAATTCTTATATATACAACTTTTTCGTGAAAATTGAATACGAGAATTAAATCACTCTCAAGCTGATATTAAAGTGCACTTTCCCAGCGTTGCCATCGGTTTATTTTTCTTCATTCCCATTTTTCTGATTTTTGTTCTACTCAAGACAAACTTTTTTGGTTTGATTTTATACTTAAGTATATATGAACATGTAAACATGTGAAAAGCTCAAGCCAGTAGCTAATTGTTTATTAATATGATTATTTCGAACGTATTTGCTTTGTGAATCTAAATTGATTATTAGGCTAAGGTTCGTAACGTTATATTCAGAAAGAATTGGGTATGATTAATATTCCAAGGAACAAGGGAAAAATTAACATCAACTTAATTTTTCAACGTACACAGCAGAACAGAGTAGCGCCACTTTCGGAAGCCGCTACACTTCCATCGTCAGTGCTCACGTGTATTTGCTATCACCACTTGTCAGGTGGCTCTGTTGAATGTGATTTTAATTCTTATATATACAACTTTTTCGTGAAAATTGAATACGAGAATTAAATCACTCTCAAGCTGATATTAAAGTGCACTTTCCCAGCGTTGCCACCTGACAGGTGGTGATAGCAAATACACGTGAGCACTGACGATGGAAGTGTAGCGGCTTCCGAAAGTGGCGATACTCTGTTCTGCTGTGTACGTTGAAAAATTAAGTTGATGTTAATTTTTCCCTTGTTCCTTGGAATATTAATCATACCCAATTCTTTCTGAATATAACATTACGAACCTTAGCCTAATAATCAATTTAGATTCACAAAGCAAATACGTTCGAAATAATCATATTAATAAACAATTAGCTACTGGCTTGAGCTTTTCACATGTTTACATGTTCATATATACTTAAGTATAAAATCAAACCAAAAAAGTTTGTCTTGAGTAGAACAAAAATCAGAAAAATGGGAATGAAGAAAAATAAACCGATGGCAACGCTGGGAAAGTGCACTTTAATATCAGCTTGAGAGTGATTTAATTCTCGTATTCAATTTTCACGAAAAAGTTGTATATATAAGAATTAAAATCACATTCAACAGAGCCACCTGACAAGTGGTGATAGCAAATACACGTGAGCACTGACGATGGAAGTGTAGCGGCTTCCGAAAGTGGCGCTACTCTGTTCTGCTGTGTACGTTGAAAAATTAAGTTGATGTTAATTTTTCCCTTGTTCCTTGGAATATTAATCATACCCAATTCTTTCTGAATATAACGTTACGAACCTTAGCCTAATAATCAATTTAGATTCACAAAGCAAATACGTTCGAAATAATCATATTAATAAAAATTTTGTTATTTAAATTTAGTGAGTGTGTCAAATTTAGAGTATGTTACTTTGAAGAGAATGTGCGCCGTCAACCTGAAAATTGGTGGGATAGGAGGGGGAATAAGGTTATCCTTCATCTATATATTTTTTAATATCCTATATCTGGTGAGCTGCAAAATTGACAGTTTTCAAATTTGGCGTACGTTACTTTGCAAATAATGAGCTCAGGGGCTCAATTCTTGTTATGTGAAACGGTGAAATGAAAAGATTTTTCACCTTTTCATAGTAGTTTGGATTCTCGTCTAATGAAACAATGAAGAGTAATCACAATATTTTTTCATATGAAAAACATTGGAACGAAACAAAAGTTTTTCACAGTTACACTTCACTGCGATTCTTGTTTTGTGTAGCAGTGAAAATAACTGTCAAAAACTTTTCATATGAAAATTTATTTTACACAGAAAGCTTATAAGTGAAAAATAAACATTTGAAGAATAGTAAGGTCAAACTTACAGGGGAATAAATGTTTTGAGTTTTAGAATTCGTTTATTTCTTTATTAGAGGATGATTTTGATCTTCCAAACGATAATTAATGTTTTAAATACATATAAAATACACAAGAAGTTATATTTCCGCACACAGCCAGACACACATGTACACAATTCACACTGCAAACGCTCTATCGGTGGTTAAAAACAAATAATACACATGTATTATTTTAAATGTTCATTGTTTTATTGTAAATAACTCAAAAACTATTGTTAAAACGTTTTTTTTTTTACATAAAACCATAAAATATGAATAATTTCAACAATATACGTATATTTCTATTTCATTTCTTTGTAAATATTTCATTTTGACACTTGATAACATAGTACCAGCGTTGTCAACTCGGTGCTTTTTACACCGTTTTTAGTGCTTTTTCAATATTTCGACCCGAAAAATGTTCAAGTTAGTGCTCAATGCTTTTTTTATTTGATTTTTTGTGCTTTTTATTTGGAAAGGTTGCTCTAAGCATAAAATTCAAAAATAAGTTTATTTATCTAAAAATAAATTTTTCCAAGTGTAAAATTCTAATGCAACGCTTTGCTGAACATACTTTTTTGCAGCCTTGTAGAAGAATAAACAAATATATTTGGTTTTGAACAAGCAAACTATGAATGTTCAGTCGATATAAGCCTGTTTGAGTCATTAGCAAAAATTTTCATCAAACTTTTGTCTCTTCCTTAGACTAGGTTCACACACAGCAAGTTTTCTTGCACAAGTCTTTAATTTGTATGTGAAAGAGGAAATAAAAATAAATTCAATTTGTAATCCTTTCTCTTTTTTTTCTCTGAATTAAGACTTGCCCAAGAAAACTTGCTGTGTGTGAACCTAAAATTATTCAAACGCAGAAGTCGCACGCGTTCTTGGCTTGATGAGTCTAAAAGACGCTTTGCTCCACATTAAAAAACGGCATAAAGGGAGACAATTCATGTTGTGAAAACTATGATGTGCCTCGATTTAATTACGCTACGCAAAAATGAAAATGCTTTGAGATCAAAATAGCAGATCATTATACATATAGGCAAATCCCAGAAATGGTCAACCTATGGCAGAATTTTCGAGCTGTTAAAACTGTTTATATATGTTGATGGAATAATGTGCTATATATTTAGGGTTATATGTTTTATGTGTTTAGTAAGCTTAAGTTTGAGTTTTCGAGGTCGGAAATATGTCTTAAATTTATTAACCACCCCTATCGTGAATAATTTTTCCCTCGAACTGTTTGCCCTTTCCGTTCTTTTGCGATCGTGAATAAAAAATTGAAAAATTCTCCTTATCATGAATGATTTTTTTCACGTGGATTTTTCTCTTTTTCCCCTGTGTATGGCTTACACATATCATATGTATGGCTTATATATATTTGGCTTAACTTAATAGTTGTGAGCCAGATTGCCATTTTAAAGCTGATTTTAATTGAATTAATTTATAAACAAATTTACTTTGGTTCTACCAAATTTTAAAGCGATTATATAAAAGAGCGATTTATAATAAATCTTTTGTACTTCAAAATAAAAATAAATTTTAAAGGAATTTAATTGAATTCATTCAGTAAAAGTTTTCTGTACTTTAATCATATTTCCAAATATTTGTTTAAATTATAGTGATTATTATCATTGCCATTTAGTATATTTATTACATCGTTCATGTCCAAAACGGTTTTACTAAAATATTTAACCCAAAACTCATTAAAAATAGGACAAGCTCCTAAGAAGTGAAACGTATTTTCGGATTCGTCCAGATTACAAAGGGTACATAAACCAACAGAAGAACGTCTAAATGCTCTACTATTTAAATCAAGAAGATATCCACGTACTCTGATTATTAGACTTGTAGCACGAGACGAAAATTCTGAAGTAAGAATAGGATTTGTGCTATAAGTTAATTGCGAATATAAATCATTAAATTGAGAGCCTCTTGCAATATACAGAGAGTTTAAACCAGTTTCTAAATAAAGTATGTAGTTTGGCGTAGTAGTTGGCAAAAGTAATATATTCTTTATGAAATATCTGATTAATTTTTCCACTTCATAATATTTTTTAAAACCCCAAATTTGAGCACCGTAAAACATTATGGATCGGGAAGCAGCGATGAAAATTTTAATTTTATTGTTGTTCGATATCTTAGGATGATTAATATATTTTGACCATGTTGATGCAATTGCTATTTTCGATGTTATTAATTTGTACCCTAAGTGCTTTGTAAAAGATAAGTTAAAATTGATATCCCTTCCCAAATATATGTATGTAGTTATTGACAATTTCTATATTATTTTCTCCAAAATTCCATTTCAGATAACTGAATATGCTTACACCACTACGAAAAACAACTATCTTTGATTTTTCCAAATTTACTTTAAGACACCACAACAAGCAGTACATTTGGCGAATCGGCCGAAATGACAATGTCATCTGCGTAGAGAAAAATTTTAACAGCAATATCTGCAACGTTTACTCCGCCAGTAAGGAAATCAACTAAGTCATTAAGATACAATGCGAACGAAATTGGACTTAGATGCACCCTTGTTTAACGCCAACATTAACATAAAAAGATTCAGAAAACGTATTTCCATACAGTACTTGACTAGACGTATTTTCATATGTAAGCTGTAGAATACGAACAATCTTTGTCGATAATCCCAAACTTGATAATTTATAAAAAAGCTAATTTCTTGGAAACATATCAATAGCACAGGAGAAGTCCACAAAAAATGCGAATGTGTTTTTATTCTTTATTTTGTTTAAGTGTACAATATTTGTCAGATTGAAGACGTTATCAACAGTTGAGTAATTTTTTCTGAACCCAGCTTGATACTCGTTCAATATGAAATATTTTTTGAACCAATTTGTTATACGATTTAAAATTATGTTGTTGAAGATTTTGCACAGGGTATCATTAATGATAAGCCACGGTAATTTAAAGCTCGATTGGGATCACCTTTTTTTAAAAGAGGTATTAGTATGGCGGTTTTAAGGCTTGTTGGAATATTTTCGTGTAAAAATATGTAATTGAGAACTGAAAGTATTTCCGTAACAAAACAGGCGGGAGCAAATTTATAGAATTCATAGCTTATACCGTCATTACCAGGAGATTTATTTAGTTTTAACGATCTTAATACTGAGAAAAGCATCAAGAAAAGCGTCAATACGATAAGACATACACCAGTAAATTTCATTTATTTTATTTGTATTTTGCAATATATTTTTAAAATGTATACGAAAATCATCTGAAGTTAGGTAACCTATTGTAATTAGTTTTATTGTTTTCATATTATTAGAAAGATTCCACGACGCTTTACTGTAGCTAATGAAATTAAGCTGATCCAGATTTTCATTATAAAACTCTAGTTTTCTGTTTCGACAGATGTTAACATATTTAGATCTAGCAGAATTATATTTTGATTTGTTTACATTTGTGTGCCTTTTTGTATAATCTTTTAGAGCTTTTAACATCTGTTTACGGGAACGGACACATTTCCAGTTGAACCATTTTTGTTTTGGTTCAAATCCATACTTTTTTTAGATACATTAGATTCTTTAATTTTATTTTTAATAGACATTACCATGTCATCAACCGAACTATTGTGAACATTAACATAATTATAAATACTAGCAAGTTGATTTAGATTTTCACAATATTTGGTGACTTAATTGACATTCCATCGAAGCCTTTAATGGCCCGAATCCGATAAGATTCTGTTGTTGTTAGATGCTGGACAAATTATAATTAATTCAAGAGGCATATGATCAGAATATGTCTTGTAACTGATAGTAAAATCCTCAACATACTTAAGAAGACTGTGTGAACAAATACAATAGTCTATAACAGAACTACCTGCACCTCCACAAAAACTGTATTCGCCTTGAGTATCACCCGCTGTTCTACCGTTTAGTATTATTCCCCCCAAGTTAGTAACAAGAGACATAAGTTGCTTTCCTTTCGGACTAAGCGTTTTGTCTTTCGAACATCTCGTTCCATTGATGTTTGGTAGGTCTTGTAGAAACATAGGTTCCAGCTTAATTTCAATATTTGAATTAATGTAAATTCAAATTATTTTTATTAAGAGTGGAGTGTTGGAACATTCATATCAGATTAGCAGAACGGATCACTACTACTGATTTCTCCAGGCCGCTGCACTATCTCATCAGCATTCTTTTTCACTTTTACCACTATATAAGTTTATACTTTTTACAAGGAAACATCAGCTATATAGCTAACTTTTGTCACCAAATACAATACAAGACTTTTTTCATGTAAATTCTTTCATTAATTTTTTTTAACTCAACTTAGTTAGCCGAAATTTCCCCTATCTGATTTAATCCAACACTCACAAGCTCTTATTATTTTTTGTTTTTCGTTTTGATAAACATTTTTATCAATACCTACAATAAGGAAAAATCTTTATTTTAGATAATAATACTATCTACAACTTCACTAAACACATTTTTGTTGTAAATTGTACAATTAAAAAGTTTTAACTATTAACAAAAAATGTTGCGTCCATCACGTAGCGTGCGTCACAAAGGGCTCCCGGCTTTGATAAAAACGACAATATTTTTGGCTGCAAAAAAGGTAATTTACAATTTTCTTATATTCCACTTTGATTTATGAATTAGATTTTGTGTGCTTTATTGTGTAAAACTAGAAAAAAAATAATAAAACACACTTCAACTTTCGAAGTTACTTCCACTTTTTGTAGCCTGCGTAACAAAACTTTGTGCTTAATTATTTCACAACAAGTAGCTGCTAAAAAATTATGTTTTATGCCATTAGAAAGTGCAATTAAATCCCACTAAGCACTATGTATAAGTTGAAGGTACCTCTTTTGAAAAAAAAAAGTTTTATATTTTAATATGTGGCCGAATTACCGAATTTGTTATCGGTTATGCTTTCGAAGCAAATAAACTTTCGTCACGTGTCGAATGGATGGATTACCGTATTCAAAAAGTGTACATACCAAGTTTGTTTTTCACCGTTTGTTGAATCGGCTAAGAATTTGTAATACATTAAAGAAAAATTTTGTGTTTCTTGAAGCTAGTTCAACAACCAAGTCAATTTGACGACTGTAATAAGGTTTATTGGTAATGTTCCATGTCTTTTTGCAAAACATACAAATAAAAGAAAATAGCGAGTAGTCGTAATCCCAAAAAGAAATTTTTCGAACAATTTTACTCGATCACGTATGCGGTAATTCGGCCCCTGAATGTAGCGTTCGTCTCGTAGGACTCGCCCATATGTATATTTTTATCCGCCGAATTCAGAAATGATCATAAAACTTTTCGATAAGCTCTAGTTTTAAATATATGCTTTTATATTTTCATAAATTACAACAATTTTGTTCTTTTTTATTTATGTTATTACTCCATTATATCGCCCACGCACTTCAAAAGTTGTACAATTCAAGGAGTGCGTTTTTAGAGTCAATAGAGCAATAGCGGTATTCGATGTTTAGTGCGTTTTGTATAGCAACTGTTTGCAATTGCAACACTTTTGTTACCATTCGTGAGCGCCTATTTTACTCACTTCGGAACACTTGATAAAAATTTACGCATACACATGCACTTCTGTGGCTGCGTCCAGATTAAAAGCAAATTTGTTTGTCCTGTGTACCCAATTTTTATATAAGCATATTATGCTTTTTCAATTTTCATAATTATTTGTTTACTAAATTGTTTATTTTTTTTTAGAAATTTTTTATGTATTACACAGTGCAACAGTGGTTCCGCAAATCACACACCACTGTGACGGATCGTTAGTGTATCTAAATGATGACGATTGCCGAAAGGATTTCGTCCCTGAGGTATCCGTATTCGAGATATCGCTCTTGTCATTTTCAAATTTTCAGGTGTTGAACGGATATTTGTAGAAGCCAATATTTCACAAACGGTTGCAAATCTCATAATAATGTTTTAGCTGAAATGTAGCTTATGAATCGTAGAAAAATCGTGCTACTATTACAAAGCGAAAAATATTTTTAATAATAATAATTATTATTATTTTTTTAATAATTATTTCGATTGAAAGGCAAGGTAATTGTATTATTTAACTTCGATTTCTTATTATCCTCAGTATTTGATTCGATTCTAAGAGATATATTGAAATGGCGATTTCAAGGCAAATTCACACCAGGTGGTCGCAAGAGAATGTGTGTTGACATCAGAGGGAGGTAAAAATTACAAGGGGCGAAAATAAACACAAGGGTAGTTGAGGCCACCTGTTATGAATTCACCTTGGGATTCAATAAAATCAGTAATAGATGGGTTGTTAGGGAAGCATCGTGAAAATGGCTATGAATTTTTAGTTGAAAATATGCTCGACACCTTTCGTGAAATCGGCATTACGATGTCCCTAAAAATTCATTTTCAGCATCGTCACCTTGATTTCTTCCCTAAGCAATTACCCACTGAATCTGACGAACAGGGTGCGAGATTTCACTAAGTTATTATGCCGATGGAAACTCGATTTAAAGGAAAGAAGTTGGATGCTCGGTGAAGTTTGCTGGTGTTCATGTAAGACAAACAGATACAAAACAACCAAAGAAGGTGAAAAAGAGGAAGAAAGTGTAGATAACGAAGAACGTTTAAGCACTTTGGGAAGTAGTGTTGAATCAAATTCTGATTATGAAGATGAAATTCAACTGCCAGCTAAAAGAACACGGCTTTAGTTCTACACTAAAACGTTTTTTTACACATAAAACTTATTTTGCAATACGAATAAATAAATTTTCAGTTATATTTTTGTGTCATACTATTAAAACTCGAAGAATTTTCTCACATGTTTAACTTTAATGAGATTTTCAGGCAAGTAGGTCAATGAAACATTAATATCTTGGGCTTAAGCTATAGTCACGTTGTTCTACGTATCCGATGCAAAATTTCATCCATAAAAATTAAAAAAAATGCTTGCTAGTAGTCAAATTTTGAAAAAAAAAATTACGAAAAATTCCTTTTTTTACATTTTGTCAAAAAAGTCGATGATAAAATATATTATCGCTTTTTAATAGTAGCACTATTTTTCTACGATTCATAAGCTACATTTCAGCTAAAAACTTTATTATGAAATTTGCAACCGTTTGCGAAATATTGGCTCTTACAATTATCCGTTCAACACCTGAAAATTTGAAAATGACAAGAGCGATATCTCGAAAACATGTACCTCAGGGAAGAAATCCTTTTGGCAATCGTCATCATTTGGATACAGTAACGTACCGTCATAGTGGTGTTTGATTTGTAGAGATTAACCCTCAATTTGTTGCGTAGTGTTATTTTCAGTTGTCAAAATGTAAGTTTTGAGATTGCGATACAAAAAAGCTATACCGATTTGGTATAGCAAAGCTGCAAAAGTGTTGTAAGTGCAAAGTAATGTATTTTGTTGTTAGATTGCAAAGAAAAAGCTACGATATTTTCACTTGCTCCTGTGCAAGACCATTCGCACCAAACTCTGAATACCGCTAATATTAATTGTCATATTGCTTTCCATATTGCATAAAAATCATACAAAAATGTATCTTGTATACTATACTCTTGAGGAGAGAATACATTTATATTTTTCCATGAAAGTGTGAGTAAATTAAAAACTAAAACTCGTTTTCTGGAAAATCAGTATTTTTGAGTTCTGTCACCTTTCAAGTGCATGTGCGATATGTCCTTTAATACCACAAAAATTGTGTATTTAACTTTATGAAATAATAAAATACATATTATTTTTATATGAAATGAAAAATTTTTAATATAGTGCGTTTTCCAGAATTAAGCGTTTTTATCGCGTTTTAGTGCTTTTTGAAATTTAAAAGTTAACAACGCTGCATAGTACCAAAGTTTTCATAGGTACGTATGGAATGAAACATTTTTTCATAATTCAAACGAGAATCAGAAAATGTGTAATTGTAAAAAGATAAAGTAAAAAGTAATGATGAAAACGAATATGAAACGTTTTTTTTAATTTCACGTTATCACAGAACCAGAATTGAGCCCCAGGTAAGAATAAAGCTGGACGACTAGGGCTATGTATAAGGCTACCCCAACATAAAAACTATTAATTACCCTATATCTGGAAAGCGTGGACGAAGTCGCGGGTAACAGCTAGTATATAATAAATATTATATAAAATTTAATGAGAATCGTATAACTTTTGTAAGAGCTATATCATTTTTACGATTAAGAATATAGGGCAGGACCTTTAATCGTTGCTTAAACCACAATAAAAATTATCACATAAGTTACTAGCATTGGATGTAAAATATCTATGGATTTTTACGACTTTGCGTTCAGTTATGTAGCCAATATAAAAAATTCAGTTTTTGGCAGTAGGAGTCACAGCGGCAAATTTCAAAACTATGCAACAACGCCTTCGATGTTTGTCCCATCGTTATATGGAATCAAAGCGCTGTGCTGTCTGTCTGTCTGTCACAGGCTTCAAACGAGAACGGTAAGACCTACGGACCTGAAATTTGCACGGAATATATGTATCTACAGCCGCTACAACAACAAATACTAAAAGTTTATGAAAGTTTAAATATAATGGGTGTTCTAAAGCGAGCAACGAAACATGTTGAAATCCTAATGTAATATAGACACTTGGTTTATAGACACTTGACATTTTCAAAGTTAGTATACTATTATACAGGCTACACCAACAAATACTGAAATTAACACAAAATAATAATAAAACGGTACCCTCTTAATTTATGTAATTTTGAGCATGTAAAATTTACAATTAGCCTTATCTTGGAAACAGCAAAAGGCAAACTTTTGAAATTTTCACATCAAGCGCAGCGTTTAAAGGCATCAGTAAAGAAACCTAAAAAGCAAGCAAACTAAAATCTAAAGGCTATTCTATCAGGTAATGTAATTTTGGAACTAAGCTGTATCTTATGAATCGTAATAATTAGACACTTGAAACAAACAAAATTAATAAATAAAGGGTATATTAATAATTAAAGGGTATCCCTTCAAGTAATACAAGGAACAAGCCGGAAAGTAAATTGCCAAAACAAAACAAAAAAAGCCAAACTGTAAAGCGAACAAAATTACCCAAATGAAAAGAGCGTTAAGACGAACTATTTGCTATGGCAAGCAGCCAGAGGCCACAAAAGACCGGTGATATGTAAGCCTCCATTGCGAGGTTCGAATGAAGACTGGGCATGAACAGACGCTGAAAAAGGTACTCTGTTTGTAAACCACTCGCAGAAAGTATATACTCTAAATACTTTTGATACTATAGTTGAGCTGCCACCAGTACTCGCTATACCAGATGTTACCTTGAGGTTAAATATTCGTGAGATTGAAAACTGTATTGCGCGCTTGCATTCGAAAAAACTCCAGCTGCTTATAAAGTAAGCAATAAAATGCTCTTAGAGCTACCCTATACTGCAAAAAGGATAATTCTATTCATTTCTAATGGTATTTTGTGCCTCGAATACTATCCCGCAGAATGGAACTTTTCGCTGATTGCCATTATACCTAAGTCAGGCAAAGATCATACGAAGGTGGAATCCTATAGGCGTATAATCCCATTGTCTAATATATCAAAACTATTTGAGAAGCTATGTACTTATGAGTAAGCTAACACCCATACTAAATGGTACTGGATGCATTTCAGCCCACCAATTCGGTCTTAGGATACAACATAGCACGATTGAACAAACACATAGACTCGTGAACGTTGTTAGAAAAACTTTCGAGGAAAACAAATATTGTTCTGCGCTTTTCATCGATGTTTGTCACGCATTTGATAAAGTATGTCCCGAGGGTTTAATACATAAACTAAAGCAAAACCTATCCGCAAACATCCTTAAGCTTTTAGAAAGTTACTTAACTGAGCGAAAATTTGTGCTTAGTTCCTCAGGGCAGCATTCTCGGTTCTGTATTCTATCTGTTATATTCTGACTTGCCGATAAAGGCCGTTTCAGAATATAAAACAAGTATTAATACTTTTGAGGAAAAATAAATCCTGACATGATAATTTGTTATTGTTTTTTTTAAGTTTCAAACAACAATTAAATCAGGGAGGTCCTGATGAGCAATTAACGAAAAAAAGTTTAAAACGGGCACTTTTTATCTGGGGAACTAGGGTGCCCCTTCTTTGTATGGGGCACTTCCAGTACAGCTACAAAGGATAAACTTGCTGCACAGGTAGGTTCTGATGAGCAATTAGCAAACAAAAAATTAAAACGGGATTTTTTCATCTGGAGGGACTACGGTGCCCCTCCTTTTTGTATGGGGCACTTCCATTACAAGTAGAAAGCTGAAATTTGGTACACAGGTAGGTATTGTTGAGCAAACAACCAAAAAAATCTGAAAATGGACACTTTTTATGGGGGCTAGGTCGCCCCTTATATAAATGGAACACTTCCACTATAGCTAGAAATGTAAAATTTGGTACACAGGTAAATCTTGATGGGAAAGTACTAAGAAAATGTGAAAACGGAAAATTTTCATCGAGGGCTTATTGTATGGGGCACTTATTGTACCAAATAAAATCTTAGGAAAAATAACTGAGATCCGCTTAAAAATATGAATGTGAATATAAGGCCAAGTTTCTATCAAAGATCAAGTTCTTGATATGCTATGGGCACTGCCTCGGCATCAAATGTAGAGAAACATCAAAGGCGCCAAAGTAAAATACTCCGTACGATTGCATCTTCCCCCTGGTATGTTGGAAATAAGCGAAATCATAAAGATCTAGATGTTCCGATAATTAAGACTGTGTTTTCAAAATATGTGACAAGAACCATAAAAAATTTTGAGTTACACCCAAATACCCTAGACCGCAACCTCATTAACTTTAGAGGCCATACTCGGAGAAGGAGGGACACTCTTACTCTCCGCCGAACATGAGAGACGTAAAACAACCTAAGAACCAAACGCAGAAACAAATATTTTTGTCTGGCTTTGGCTGGACTTATAAATTATAATTGTAGTGTTAAGATTTGATTGCAATTGTTAGTTAAATTTTATTGAAGATACAATAAATAAAATAACCGCAATAAAAATAAAATAATATACATATGTAATCAACAACCACTTTTCCAGCTAAGATAATTCCACTTTCAATGTGAGGCGAACATATATGACCAGTTATACCAATAATAATGTCAAAAGTGACAAATTTACACAAACTGCTATTAATTTGTATTTATTTGTTCACTTTCTTTTCAGCAGGCTCATCACATATAGAGTTATTTTGGTGAATTTAATGTACAAATAGAATTTCATATACATACATATGTATATATCGCTAATAATGCGACTTAAAGTGTAGAAATTTCTAATACATATTTGATATTTTTGTTTCAAGTAATTCGGAAGCCGGACTTCTTTTAATATTATTTTTTGAGCAAAAGTCAGTATATATCATATAGTACACTTTACAATTAGTAAACATAAAAGTTAACAAATAAATAAGTCTGCCATCTTTTCATACTCATAACCAAATAGACGATCACTTACTCATACAAATGCAAACATATGTATAAGTTTGTACATATAAGCCAGTACATAGATACTTAAACATGCAAACATTTGTAGAAAAATAATGTGTTGCTTATGCTTGCTGGCTGACTGGATGGCTCTCTTGATGTCGTCGTTTGTAGCACATTGGCTGTTTATTATACAACAAGTCGGGCTCAAATTGAGTTTAATTCGTTGTTAACTTCTCTAACTCAATAAGGCCCGGTGGTGTTGTTACCACGGTTTGTTAGTATGTGATGCGGAACGACTACTGGCTTTGCGCTAGACAACACTACGTTGTTTTTTTTTCATCACCAACAGTTCTGCTTGAGATCTTTGCGTCTGCGGACAACCTGTCGGAGAAAACTAAAAAACGCAACAAGTGTAATTTTTTCTCTTAACACAAATTGTACTAAAGTTTGTAAAAGCAATAATAAATTAAATACAAAACGCGTTAATCAAAAGATACAAATCATTTAAATATAGAATTCAAACGAAAATCAAATATATGGTATATGTACAAATTGTATACATATATATAAACATGTACTTTATATACAAGTTAAATATATATCTATGTACTTTTAATTTATATACATATATTATTTTATTTGATCATATTGATTTAATTTAATCAAATCGAGTCCAATTTTAAAAAAGTGATTGTCAGTTACAAATATCAAAATAAAAATATACATACAACAATATATACAACAGCAACAGATATAAAAAAGTAATAATAGTTATTAACAACCACAAAGAGCAAAAAATAATAATAATTAAAAAGAAAAGAAAGAACAACAAAATTAAAAAATTAAGTTTATGTAATTTTACAAAAAAAAGTAATAATAATTATAAAAGGATAGTGAATAAATAAAATATTTGTTTCTTAAACTGGTAAGCAACTTTTATTTGTTAAATATTTTAAAGAATTATTTTAATATTGACAATAAGCAATGGGGTAGTTATATTTAAATGTGTACTATATATGTTTGTATGAGATGCCTAGATTGTTGTATTTGTGTGTGTGTGCGAAACTGTGACACTTATGTGCGAAGCGCTCTTTAAAAGTACAAGCCTTCATCACACACATCTTCTCACGCACTCTAACACACAGGCTAACTAGCCATTCTTTGAAATTGAAAATTACATAAAGCGTGGTACGGACTTCTTACGGCAATTCACATTTGGAAATTTACATTTATTTCTACACGAAAAAAATTGTCGTGTAGCCTGTAGAAAATAATGTTTCACACACACAAATTCCTTTTTTAGTTTACAACACACAAAAGCACTAAAAATTTAAGACGCCCTATCATCAGAATTCTGACTCAATGCTATGACAAATGTCATCAATACAATGAAAGCTGACATCACTCTGATGACAAACGTCATCATAGAATTTTGTGCTATGACTGGAATGACATCAATAAAGTGTAAAAAATGTATAAAAGAAATTAGTAAACAATGTTATAATGTTTGTAATTTGTATTTTAACACAAATGTTATTATTTTATTTAATATTTTTGTGTTTAAACGCATTTTCAAAAAGTTAAAAAACATTACATTGCATTGATGTACACTTATCATCATTACTATGACAGATCTTATAGCAAAATACTCAAGACCATTTAAAACTAAGCCAGTACAGCATACGTACATAAGAAAAACGTTGAAACAAGCGATATTATAACATGTTTTCATCATATTGATGTCACATAGTCATCACATTTGTCATCAACATCAAACAGAATGAGCGCGAAGAGAGTAAAGTGAGAAAAAATAACTAAAACATACACTTGACACAAAAGAAATAAAAGAAGTTTTGGTAGACAACTATTCTGTTTTGTTTGTTCTAGATCAGTTGTGTTTTTGAAGTTAAGGGCCAAATAAACTACGCAAGCGGCTTGGCAAGCAAATTTTTTTCATTTGCACACAGACTACGAAAATCTACCTCATACAAGCAAAGATTTTTCACTTTAATCAGTAATTTAAATTGTAACTTTCCACGACAACCTCACTCTATGGAAATTTTGTTGCAAATGAGCTAATTTTACAATAGACTATACTTGCCAAGCCGCTTGCCAAACGTGAAAGCACCGCCATATATTACACAACAGGCTTGTACAAACGCAATTTTCTGTCATGTTTGGCAAGCCGCTTGCGTAGTTTATTTGGCTATTTAATTAAATAGTACCGTGTGGTGTTCTTGTGCATGAAATTTAAGAGTTTATACATACATATTTTTAATTATTTGTTATAAGAAGTATTATTTAAATAAAGTTTATTTTTATTGCAATAAAAAACATAATTATATTGTAATTTTAATTTATTTGGTTATAATCTAGGCGCACGGTAGTGCGACAGGCCAAGTTCCGGTATTATTACACGAAACCATTCGAGCTAGTTTTGCCCCCTCACAACTTTGCTCCACTTGATCATAAAATAATGTAAGTTGAAATATAAGGTCTTCCTACACACACCTCATAGGTGAAATTTGAAAGTTCTACCGTAAAAGCTTCCCCAGATATTAAGGTGTAAAAAGTGCATATTTTAGTACCTAGTCACTCGCCAATATTATTGGGCACTTCCACTATAGCTAGGAAGCTGAAATTTGGTATACAGGTAGGACAATTAACCGGAAAAAATCTGAAAACGGGCACTTTTTGCCGGAGAGCGACTAGGATTCGCCTTCTTTGTGATCCAGTGGGCACTTCCAGTACAGACAGAAAGCTGAAATTTGGTACACAGGTAGGCCCTGATGCGCAATTAATGAAAATTTTGAAAACAGTCACTTTTTATTTGGGGGGACTAGGGTGCCCCTTCTTTGTATGGGGCACTTCCAGTATAGCTAGAAATATGAAAAATTCTACGAAGGCATATCCTGATGAACATTACCGACAAAAAATTTTAGAATGGGCACTATTCATCTGGGGGGACTTGGGTACCCCTTCTTTGTATGGGGCACTTTCAGTATAGCTGGAAAGCTGAAATTTGCTACACAATGTACAATAATGCGCAATTAACGAAAACAAAATTGAAAACGGGCTTTTTTAATCTGGAGGGGACCAGAATACCCCTTCTTTGTATGGATCACTGAAATTTTAGCTACAGGTAGGTATTCTTGAGCTAACAACCAGAAATTTCTGAAAAAGGTTACTTTCACTATAGCTAGAAAGTTATAGTGACACTACACAGGTAGATCTTGATGGGAAAGTACTAAGAAAAACGGGAAAACGGAAATTTTTTATCTAACGCTTAGTATACCAAATAAAAGCTTAGAAAAAAGAGCTGAGGTCAGCACAAAAACATAGATGTGAAAATAAGGCCAAGTTTCTATCAAAAAATTACGGCCGTAAAAAGTACTGAGATGAAAGATGAAGTTCTTGACTCTTGTCTATTACATGCCTGTAATAGACAATAAATGCCAAAATTCCGAGTACTTTTCTCTTGGAACTGCGTACTAGTAACGAGTAAACCAACCTGAATTTCTGTTTGTTTTTTACACATACTTCATATGCCAGCCTGAATTTCAGGCTATATATTCGTTAATCAATTCAGAAGTTATACACAGTAAATCTTTGAAAAATTGACAAAAGTCACCGAAAAGTGTTTCGTTTATAAAAATAAAAATCTTCGTTGACCGCAATAATATCTAGTGGTAATCGATAGGAGAAAAAACAGAATTAAGAAAGGGGGTTGAAACTTCCTGAAATACTTGAATTCAGAAGTTATGTCTAATAAAAATAAAAATCTTCGGTGAGCGCAATAAGAGCCAATGGCAATCGAGGGGGGAGGGGCGGTTGCAAAAATGCAATTGAGAAACGGGGGTTTTTGCTTTCTGAAACACTTGCATGCAGAAGTTATACCCTGCGAACTTTTCAAAATTGGCAAACATCTCCGAAAAGTGGTTAGTTTATAAAAATAAAAATCGTCGGTGAGCGCAATAATGTCTAAAAACAGGGCTGTCACTTTCTGAGATATTTACATTAATAAGCTATACCCAACAAACTTTTTAAAATTGACAAAAATCGTTGAAAAAAGTTGTACTAATAAAAAGAAAAATCTTCGGTGAGCGAAATACAGTAAAATTCGCTTGTAGTCCACTGCCTCATTCGCACCCTTTTTGTGGACTATGAAACGAATGGAACTAAATTTTGATTTTTATATAAGCCAATTTGTGGCTTATATGCGAATCCCCATATAATTATTTCTTTTAACAAAGAAAAATAAAAGTAAAGCTAAGAAATTAATTCCTTATTTACTCAATTCACAAAGATTGCAATTAAGATTGCTAAAATAAAAACAATTTCTACTTGAATAAAATTATGATTACAAAATATATTATTTTTGACTTTTGCATTTTGGATTATATCTTCCATTACTTGCATATATTTAAGATATTTCAAACCAAATCTTGGTGGCGTATAAGCGAAAATGGACTATAGGACTAATGGACTAAATAAAAAATATTTTGCAGGTATTTTACTTATAAATGACAGAAAAACTAACATTTTGGATTATATCGCTAACTATACTGAAAGCGGTGTGGCTTATAAACGAATTATACTGTAATGGCAATCAATACGCTTTTATTTACTTAAAAAAATGTTTTCACTTTGATGTGAAAGATAATATATGCTTAACCCTGCCTTTAGACATGTAAGTACTTGCATGCAAGTTCTGTGTACGTATTATCAACGAAAAAGCAATTTGTATTCGTTTCTCTGTCTTTCTCATAGCTGAACCAAAAGCGTGTTAGTAGAAAAGTTTGAGTGTATTGAGTTTTTCAAACTTGCACTTGCATGTGTAACCCTGCGTTTAGCCATTATTGGTCAACGAATTCTGGCATCCCTGGTAACGACTATAAGTGGAGATTCGTTCCGTCAACTGAAACATAAATTAATGTCCATACAATTGTTTGGTTGCAAAATTTTTGACATTTCTTATTTTTCGCAAGCTGTAATTAGTTTTTAGTGTTTTTGTGTGTTGTTAATTTAAAATAAAGGAATTTGTGTGTATGCAAACATAACTCTCTACAGAGGCTATACGATTTTTTTCGTGTAGAAATAAAAGTAAATTTCCAAATGTGAATTTCCGTATCACGCTTTAAGTAGAAGCATGGTAGAATAATACAGGTAGTGGTGAAGCGTTAACGAACTTTTTTTTTTTTAGTTCGACTCTGTCAAAAGTTGTTTATGTTATACCAACACACACCGACACTACTGAAAAAAACATGGCGAAGTAAACACACGCATGTGAACATATAAATTTTTTTTCAAATTTTCTTTTGTGCTTTTTGACAACCTCGAACATAAACAACAATAAAAAGCCGTGTTGTTTTTGCTGTTGTTGGGTTGTTGTAGCTGCGCTACTACCTGTAGTATAATTCTACCATGAGTAGAAGTATGTACATAGTTGAAAAAGAATGATTCCTTTGAATGAACGTGGACTGCCAACTTTTCTAATCATAATATTACATTTATGCTGGTGCTTAATGCGTGTGCTAAGTTTCACTAGATTCGGTTGAGAAGTAGTTTTTAAAAAAATATTCACTTCGTCATAATATTAGATTTTCATCGGATCTTAATGTGTTTGCCAAGTCTCGTACGATGCATTTATGGAGCTTAATATGTGTGACAAGTTTTATAGAATATTTACTTTGAACGGGCGTGCACTGCTCTTTTTTTAGTTATTGTATTGTGTTGTCACAGGAAGGAATTTTTTCTATAAAGTTTCATAGGAATCGATAAAGAACTTCGCCCTAAAATAGTTTTGGCCAAAGAAAGTGGTTCTTTTAACAATAATGCAGAAAACAGAAAATTACAAATTTTTAATATTTGGAGAAATGTTATTTTTAATTTACTTTCTCTCTAGGATAAGGAAACAGAAAAATAAATTCAATAAATTAAATGATTCCGTTTTTCTGATACAAAATTTTAAGACAACATTACAATTTTGCGGTTCTGGAGAATTGAAAAACTATTTTTAATCGACTTTAAAAAAAGGCGTAAGTAAGGTTATCAATTCGTCATGTATATTTTTATTTTTTTTATGGATGTTCCCTTAAAACTCCGCCATTTAAAAACAGATTTCGGATTTTTTTCTGTATTTAATAGGATGTACTTCCAGATTGGTTCCGTTGAAAAGTGGGCGAAGTCACACCCATACGAAGTAAATACACATGCCTTTTCATCTACTTCTAGTAAACCGATTCCTATGAAACTTTGCACACATATTAAGCTGATTTTTTAATTAAAAAAGTGGGCAGTGCCACTGCAAAGTAAATGTTCTTTTTCAACAATTTCTACTAAGCCGATTTTTGTGAAACTTGGCATACACATTTAGATATAGCTTCAATACAACATTATGATTAAAAAAGTGGACAGTGTCACGCCCATCAGAAGTAAATATTCATTTATACTTCTTCTACTTAACCGATTCTTATGAAACTTCGTACACAATTAGTTCTCGTGAAAGTACAGCATTATGACAAAAATTTGGCCAGAATTATGTTCATTATATTTTTCGAGATTATTTTTTACTAAAACTAATATTTATTTTGTACAATAGTTTTAATAATAAAATTATATTCAATCAGAAAGTTCACATACTATTTGAAAATATGTCTTAATATTCCGACGTTTCAAGTTTAGACTTTTCGGATGGGTTGGTACGTTTGTTGTTTTTTTGTGTGGAAATGACATTTAATACAAGGTGGCAAATTTAAAAGCCTAAGAAGTGTCCCTGAAGGAAATGTCGATAGTAAAACTGTACTTACTTATTCACTACTGACTTTGTCCTTAATACTACTGACTAATTATATCCCAGGAAATTTCCTGTGCTATAGACATTTAGCATATGCTTGTCAGTGAGATATCACTAGTGACATCGGAGCTATTGACTTATTATAGACTAGGTAGTTCTTATGGGACCACATTGAGACATTGGCACTACTGATTTACTAGTGCATTTTAATGATTCGAGTCAACACAAATGAAACTTTTTACTACGTATGACAATTAAATTAGCTTTTTTATGAACATTTTTCCGACAAACTGTTCTCAATTTTTTACGAAATGTGTTAATGTGAGCGCCTTATTTTGGGCGCCATATCACATCTGTACGTCAGTCAAAAATTCTCTAAAGGGATTTGAACATAGCATATTGAACTCTGTATGTTCCACGTATTTTTATTTAAAGGCTTGAAAATAAGTTATTTGTTGCTGACCAGTGAAATTTTTGCCATCATATAAATTTGGTGGGTGCTAATTCCGTTAAAAATCCTGACAAATAATGAATAGCTGTGTTCGTTTACTCGAAATTCTTACTACTTTTACTACAATTGGAAACATTTTTTAATTTTTATATTGAAAACTTCCAGCTGTAGTAAAAGTAGTAAATTGTAGTAAGTAAACGAACAGACATTATTTAATGGAATATTACATTGCACATAGGGTCAGATAAATGGGGGCTCACGCGGTAAATAAAAATGGGATTTTTTAAAGAAAAATGTCTTCTGCAATCCATGGTTAAATTTCAAATAAAAAAGAAATTTTCAAACCGTTAAAAATATAATAGTTTAACACTAAAAAATGACGTTTATCATTAATGCTGACTTTAGACGACATGTATTTTACATCTGACTTGTCAAATTTTCCACTGCAAAAGTTGTACATGCCGTGTGAAACATATGAAACATTGTCAGATGTCATTTACAGAAGCAAAGTCATATGAAAAATTTTCAATTAGAGCGTGTTCTATTTTCATCTGACAAAGCATATGACATCAGCTGTATTGAATTAACAAAAGTGTGGTTTGGTTGAAAAAACATTAAAAAGCATAGTGCGCTTTATATATTTATGAAAATTGTGCAAAAACTCAGCTGTTGTGAACACTTAGAGGTTATGTCAGATAAAATTGCACATGTCATGTAAACGCAAAAATTATAAGCCATCTGTAAATGTACAATTTTGACAAACATACGAAGTTACATATGTCTCACATACCTGACAAGCCATATGTAAAAAACATGTCGTCTAAAGTCAGCATAAGCAATTTATATTTACATTGGTCGCGTTCATAAGACGTAACAGTTGTGCAACTGTTGTGTGTTTGTCTTAGAAACGCACAGTTGAGTAGTTCCGCTACACACAACAGTTGTGTATTTGTTGCCATTTTTTCCATCATAAAATTTTATCGCTACCTCTGGTCAACATGTTGTGCTTATCATGTACAGCGGATCAAAAGAGTTATGCCGTTTATTTTCTAATACAACGCCGCTTTATTATGTGGCCGCTGCAAATTAGTTTAGTAAATTTTGCATTACAAATGTAATAAAGTAAACAAATAAAGGAATATTAAAATAAAAATAAGATCACTAAATATATGTATGTTTATTGTGCTGTTTACTTACTATATTACATAGTATTTAATTAACTATAATGTGGAACCATTTTTTTAGCACGGTGGCGGCTTAGCGTTAAACTAAAATAAATTATCGACGCAGTGTTTTTTGCTTTGTGGTGAAAATTTTAAAATAAAATGAAAATGGACAATTCGTATGGTGCTGACTATCGCATTGGATACCATGTTTATAGAATATTTTATGGAACCAAAAAGCTGTTCATATTGCAGTATATCCATCAAGCCGTTTCTAAGACGTAACCATTGGGCGCAAAAGTTGGCAAAATTTTTACAACAGTTGAGCTCAACAGCCGTAAGTCTTAAGCCCTGTACAGACAGTTGTAAGATCTTACAATATTGTCAGATCTGCCAATGTGCTGACGATGTACTGACAATAAAAAATTGTCAGCACAAGGTATATTGTTAGTTCACACGGCTGTATCAAAGTTGTTAGAAAAGTTTACAATTTATTGGCAGACAGTTGTCTGACAATAAATTGTCAGATGCAAAAATTGTCAGATCTGTTGTTTGGCGCTGCCAGACGCATATCATTTAACAGAAATCATCAATTATTTATCATCTGTGCTTCTGTTAACTTTAAAAAGTAAAAATATTAATTATTATTAAACATAAAGAAGCAATTTTAACTGTTTTAGCTGCATAATTTTTCTTATTTTAATTTTTCCCTAAAAAATATGTGTGCAGTGCTGCCAATATAAAAAAGTCTCTGACAATGACGCCATTGTCAGATGCAGAAACTTTGCACATCTGACAATTAAAAAATGTATGACAATTGTCTGCCAATAATCTGACAATGGTAACGCGATGTGTTCACACGATTGTGAGATGTCTGACAATTTTTTGTCAGCAGGTAGTATAAAAATCGACTGACAATGCTTTTTCTGCCAACGTTGTCAGACACAAATTTTCAGTTCAGACGATTGTAAGAATTTTTTAGCACATTTACTTACAATATTGTAAGAACTGACAATCGTCTGTACATAGCTTTATGAACGCGCCCATTGTAATTATATGATTTTTAGAGAATGGGTTTGTGTAAAAATATTTTTTAAATTGTCATATATTTTTGGTTATATTCATGTTTATATGAAAGCTACAATTGCAAACTATATACTTTACTTCTTAAGAGTTCAAAAGCAAACAATTTATAGAGGTCACCAATATTCCCCATATACATTATATACAATAAAAGCTATATTTGCATACAAGTTTCACATTTGACTAATCTATGCTACAAGCGATTTTATTAAATTTTTGCACTATATAGTTTTTCCAATATTTGTAGTATTATAGGGTGGGAGTCACCTCCTACAATGAAATATATGTTAGTGAGATTTCTAAAATAGAAAAAAAAATTTTTGGCCACACGTCAAAATAATGCACTTTTTATTTTCTATATATAGCGCCGCCATTTGAAGTCCGATTTCATCATATTGCATATCGTTGCTTAGAGCAAAGTGAAAGTTTCAAACAAATCGTATTCTCCGGGAATGCCCCATATAAAGTAATTATTCATTTTAGTATAACTGCAGAACCATAATAGTGATGCTCTTTAAATTTGATGTGGGTAACTCTTAGGACAGAGAAAAATTTCTAACAAAATAATGGTGGTATAGAAGGGGATCCCCCCACATAAAGTAATTGTAAATTTTCCTATATCTATATAACGTTTAATGTTGCAACTCTTACAATAAAGTAAAATTTCCTACAAAGTATTGGAGGTATCGTAGGGAGAAACGGCTATCTCCATACAAGCAATTAATAATTTCCTATATCAGAAGAACCGCCAAGCAGGACTCTCTAAATTTTGTAGGTTAAACTGAGGGCAAATTGTGTTTTTCAACAAAACCCTGGTAGTATAGGAGGAGGGGTGACTTATACACCCGTACAAAGTAATTTGTAATTATCCTGGCCTCACACGTGTGATTCGCTACCCCATTACTGTGAAGATATAGGACAATTAATACAAAATTACCGTGTCCTCTCTCCAATACCACCAGGATCTTGTTTAAAAATGAACTTTTTTCTCACTGTTCTTAGTGTTTTCATTAGTTTGTATTTTGAGTAGAAAATACACGAAAAAGAACAGCACTTTTTAATGTACTTTTCTTTCATTTATTTCTTGCTATGGTTGTGGCGAAGATCACATTGCCGGCTAGTATAATATAATTGGGACTTCGTACAAAAAAACATTTTTAATTTTTCCTTTGAAAAATTTGAGAGCATTGTTTCAGTGCTAAATAAAAGTCAAACAAAAATCTAATGAAAATGAAATTATATTTCAAGCAAATGTTTATTTAGATTTGTTTGCAATTTTAAAAAGTTAATTTTTGTATTTTTGAAACTATTTTAAGTTCAGTATATAAATCTTTATTATTTTTATTGATTTTTATAGCTAAAAATTCAATTTCATGAAATAATAAAAAATAAATTTAAAATATCAAAAAAATCGACTACGTAAAAAAACTAAAAGAAAAAAAAAACAAGTCCAGTATGCGGAATATAGGGACTTACTTTTACATCCGCGAACCATTATGGCGAAGATTTGAAGATTCGGTTTTTAATGCTTCCCGACTGTACACTGGACTTGTTTTTTTTCTTTTAGTTTTTATTACGCAATGGGGTTTTTTGATTTTTTACATTTTTTTATTTGTTTTCTTTTTAGTTTTCGTACACACACAGCTTGGTCTTAGATTTTTTGTTGTTAACAATTTTAAACCGCCATCCGAAATTAAAAATCATAAGAAAAACCTAAAGATGATTTTCAAATACCTGTCGAATGATATCCATTTTGGTATAGTTCACCGACGTCTTATATTTTCGTATTCACAAAATGGCGTCTGTTGGCCGCCATATTGATTTTTGACTACTGTCGTATCTTTAGTGACACTCCCGGGATTAAGACAAATCGATTGACGTAAGAATCATCAAAATCGGCCTACGCATTCGGTTTATATAGTGCCGCACAGACACACATACATACATACAATACCCTTCTTTGCGTCGCGCAGTCGGGTAAAAATGTTATGTTACTGCAAGCAGTCAGTGTGTTAAATAAAAAAGAATTGTTTGAAAGCAAGTTTGGCCTGTGTGAAAAAATAAAAAAGTTTTGTATTAACCTATTGTTTTTGAGTAGAGTAGAATATAGTAGAGTAAAGTATTGTTCATTTGTTTGTTTGCTTTTCACGGGTAAACGTTCTGAAATCGAAAAAAGCTGAGTGCTATGTAGCCTCCACATTATCAACATTTTATTACGTTAAAAATCTCAATCCTTCATGTCGTTAACTGACTGAAGTTCAAGACATGACCGTGAAAACAACTAAATATTCCCTCAACATTTTCATTGTTTTTATGATAATGGTGGGTATTTATGTAGTTTTTACCAACTTACTTTATTGACCTTGAGCTTAATTTTCCATTTTCATTAAAAATGTTTAAACAAAATTACATACTTAGATACTTGTACATACCCAGGAAACATTTTCTACCGACACACATTGGTGCAAAAGATACTGAAAGTGGCGCTTAATTGAAATTTGAAAGTTAAGTTTTTAAAATAAAATTTATTATAGAAAAAAATATGTGTCACTAGCCATATAAAATCATTGTAAAATGTCAAACGGTTTTTTTGTATTGCACTGAAGGAAAGAATCAATAAAATAATGGCAGTTTTTCTAGATTTTACGAGAGCTTTTGGAACAATCGACAGGCAAATAATGATATATAAACTAAAAATGTATGGCATAAAAGAAAAAGAATTAAAATGGTTTTAATCGTATCTTGAAAGCAGAACACAAGTTATTAAAGGTAATTGTAACACATCAACACCAATAAAGAACGACTAAGAGTGCCATAAAGCCCTTATGACACTACATTATTTCTTAATTTTTCAAGTTTTGGAGAACAGTGCAAATATAATATAATGGGAAATTTTACCAGGTGCAAAGAGTTCAGCTATATTAAGATAAATACCAAATTGTCAAAGCTTTTACTAATGTTATCGATAAAAAATGGGGCCCGTCAAAAAAATGTAAAAATGTTCAACTTAAAATTGACATTTCAAGCTTGAAACATTAAAGTGTTGCCAAGCTAGCGGTTTATTCACGAATTCACCGATTTAGCGCCTCTTTTTCAACTTGTTTCTATCATTTGCTATTTCTGTCTTTCATTCCTATAGCACAACAATGCAACAAAAATGTAGTGTCATAAGGGCTTAAGGATTTGTCTTAGGTGCTCTTTTATTTGTAATAAATATTAATGACATGCCGAAAGTACTAGAGAAATGTGATATAGTTTTGTTTGCTGCTGACACATTAATATTAACGGAAGCGCGTTCAGAAGAACAATGTATTGAAAACATGAAAAATTACATTCACAAAATAAATATCTGGCTAAAAATAAATACATTAAAATCAAACGAAAAGCAAACAAAATAATGAAAATTAATATGACTACACGCAAAGAAAAACACAAACTAAGAGCAACATAGTATGATTGAATTATATGGTTGAGGTCAAACATACTATTATGAAAATAAATCTGTCCTAAATATAATATTGTTGTATTTTATAACACTAATATGATTGATACAACCTCATGTTTAATTGAATGTAAATATACTATGATTTAAGCTAATCATATTATATTTGTATATAAAAATGGCATGGTTCTAAAGAACCATATAAAGGTTGTTTTCTTAATCATATTTTGACTAAAAATTTACAGCAGCTAAAAATATATATATTTTTGAAATGAAATATAAAATAAAATATTTTGAATCTGAAATAGAAATTATTATCTAATTTCACATAGATAATGCATACATCCATACATCATAGTATTGTGTCGTTCCAGAACGACCTAGCTCCATGGAACGGTTTCCTAAATAGAAAGGTACGGACCGATCCAAACGTTCCTTTTTTATTGTTCCTCGTCCCGCAATTGCAAACCGTCTTGAGGAGTTATTAATTTGCTTTGACAAACGTTCAAGACAACACATTTGCTTCATTCACTTATTTGTGTACACTTTTTTGTATAGAGAACGATTTATTTATTTATGTTTAAGATAGATTCTATTATTTTCAAAAATGTATTGCTTATTGTGGGCTATATTTTTTACCAGTATTTTACGAAAACAGAATTATTTTATTGATATTATGTCAGAAAATGAAAATAAGCCATGAAAAATGTTTGTTGACGTTTCTAGGAGCGACCGAGACATTCGCTCGTTCCTCGTTCATTCACTGTTCAAAGAAAAAAACCGGAACGATGAACGAAAGGAACGACCTATTTACTTTAGTCTTTCGGATCGGTCGGAACCATTCCACAAAAGGAACGATTTTGCCCAACTCTAATACATATTTGTTGACACATGTTTTATTTGCAATCAGGCATGTTCTAAATAACCATTTCATTTTGAAATCGGCAAACTTCAGAAAATAATTCAACCAAAAAGCTCACTTATTGCAGCTTTTCAATTAATTATTATGTCTCGGATATTTCAGATAATTTACATCTAAGCTACGAATGCACTAAATTGTCTTTTTGAAATTTTGCCGTTTCAAAAATAAATGGGTTTCAGACCATGGCCGAATATTATTTGCTAGCCATTATCCGTTTTTGATATTTTTAATTTATATTTTATTATTTTTTATTTTTGTCAACATTGCCCTACCGATTTTCGAACAAATGGGGACCATACTGCAAGCATACCCTTTCAAACAGCAAAATAATATTGAAAATCGGTCCATAAATGGAGAAGTTCTACGATAATCAATATTTGGATGGAAGGGGGAGGTGCAAATTGCCCTACCGATTTTCGAAAAAATAATTATGGGACCAAACTGCAAGCAAAGCCTTTCGAACAAAAAAATAATTTTGAAAATCGATCCATAAATGGAGGAGTTATGCGATTATCAATATTTTGGAGGAAAAGATTCCCCCTCCACCGAATTTCGAAAAATTTGTGGGACTTATTTTGAAAATAGGTTCAAAAATGACAGAGTTATGCGTGTACAAGCCAGGCTTGGGGTAATGATTACATTTTGTAATTAATTACATGTTCAAATACACATTACATGTAATTTGTAATTGGTACACTACAATTACCTGTAATGTGTAATTGTCTGAAGAGCAATTAGAATTACATGTAATTGTAATTGAGGCATGAACAATTACAATTACAATGGGTAATTACAATTGTAATGGGTAGTTGATATATAGAAATTACAAATTATTTTAATTGTAATTGAAGATTATCAACTACAAATACATGTATTTGGGCAAAAGTAATAGTAATTGCTCATAAAGGGGTAATAATTACTTTAACAATAAAAATTACTATAAATGTATTTTATTACAAATAAAATTTAATATTTATTTATTTTTAATATCTCTAAAATTAACTGCAAATATCTAGAGCTCTAAAAGAGGATAAAAAGTAGAAAAATTACTTACATCGCAAAAATGAAAATTTTTTGCGAAACATTTTAAACAGCCCCCTAAATTCATTAAACATCGTTCAATACACATTTGTCGCGAAAATTTGCGAAAATTTAAAAAAATAGCAAATGAATCTAAAATTGCTTAAAAATAGCTAATATTATACGGAATGCAAAAAACTTGGCAAAAATTACACAAATGACGAAAATTCGCAAGAACTTGCTAACATCGAAGAAACAATAAAGTTTTATATGAACTAAAAGTCGGTAAAACTGTAAAAAATCCAAGAACTGGTAAAAAATCACTATTATCGCAAAAATAGCGAAAATTCGCAAAAATTGAAAATTGCAAACAACCTCTAAATTGATTAAAATAGCTCAAATTGTATGGATTGCAAATAAACTATGAAAACATAGAAAAAAAGTCTTATAGTGATTAAAAATCAATAAAATTGTAATAAAGCCAAGAACCGGCTAACAAATCACATATCGCGAAAATAGCGGAAATGTGCGAAAAATTGCAAAACTGCAAACAAGCCTTGAAATTACTTAAAAATAGCTAAAATTACAAGAAGTGGAAAAATCTCAGAAAAAAATCGCGAAAATGACGCAAATTCGCGATAAAAGTATTTTTTTTCAGTGTTTGGTTTTTTGACAGTTTTACCAATTTTTTAATCAATATCAGACATTGATATCTTTTTAATCTTACCAAGTTTTTCGAATTTTCTCCATTTCCGCGATTTTTCCCGAGCTTTTTGCATTCCTTACAATTTTAGATATTTTTAAGCAATTTTAAGGCTTGTTTGCAATTTTGCTGCTTTTCGCGAATTTGCGCTATTTCGAAAAAAAGTGTTTTTAGACAGTTCTTGTATTTATAACAGTTTTACCGGTTTTTAATCACTCTTAGACTTTTCTATGTTTTTAATGTTCAGTTTTTGCGAATTTTCATCATCTTCGCGATTTTTTCTGAGATTTTTGCATTCCTTATAATTTAGCGATGTTTAATAAATTTTACGGCTTGTTTGCTATTCGGCAATTTTTCGCGTATTTTGAGAGTAAAGGTGATGTTTTGCCATTTTTTTGCTGCTTGTCAAGATTGTGAATATAAAAAATTTAAGGGATTGTTTCTTATTCTCACAATCTGAAGACATTTTTGTAATTTTGGCTATATAAATGTCTTCCAAAAATTTTAAAATATATTGAGTATATTGTAATTAAATTAAATTTTCCTTGTAATTGTAATTGCAATTATGCCAACACAAATTACTTGTAATTTCATTTGGTCTGATTGCATTAACAATTACAAGTAATTTGTAATAGGCTTCCTACAATTACAATTATTTATAGTTGTAATTGGTGCTACAGAAATTACAATAAAAGTAATTGTATTTGGTAGTAGTCCAATTACAATTACAAGTAATTTGTAATTGCCTTTATAAGGCAATTACAAATTACTTGTATGTAATTGAAGTGAAAATGTAATCATTACTCCCCAAGCCTGGTACAAACATAAAAAAGTAAAAAAAACATGCACACGAATTGACAACCTCCTTCTTTTTTTGAAGTCGGTTAAAAAGTAGAATGCATTAAATATCTTGGTTTCGTAATTGACAAAAAGTTAAAACTCAAAGAAAATCGGGGTTTTCAAAAGAATCAGAAATAAAATATCAGTGCTAACTGCAATAAATATATACATTACAATAATGAAACCACATTTTGTGTACGAGCCTACTATATTATATACATGTTGCGTACACGCAAAGAAAAGCATGGTTGGGGCAACCATAATCTAAGAGCAACATATGATTGAATTATATGGTTGTAGTCAAATCATACTATTATGAAAATAAATCTGCTCTAAATATAATATTGTAGTCTTAAATAACACTAATATGATTCATACAACTTAATGTTTAATTGAATGTAAATATACTATGATTTAAACTGATAATATATAAAAATATCATGGTTGTAAATAACCATATAAAGGTTGTTTTCTTAATCATATTTTGATTAAAAATTTACCGCAGCTAAAAATATATATATTTTTGAAATAAAATATAAAATTAAAAGTTTTGAATCTGAAAAAGAGGATTATCTATTTTCACATAGATATATGCGTACATTTATATTTGTTGACACATATTCTATTTGCAATCGCACATGGTCTGAAAACCATATCGTTTTGAAATCTACAACTGCCAGGAAAGAATTCAACTCAAAATCTCACTTATGGCAGCCTTTCACTTAATTTTTATGTTTCAGATATTTTATCCCAACGAAGCTAAGAATACACTAAATTGTCCGATTCAAATACCACTAGCGGTATTCAGAGTTTGGTGCGAATGATCTTGCAAAGGAACAAGTGCAAAATATGGTAGCTTTTTGTTTGCGATCTAACAACAAAATACATTACTTTGCACTTACAACGCTTATGCAACTACGCTATACCAAATCGGTATAGCTCTTTTGTATTGCAATCTCACAACCAACATTTTGACAACTGAAGCTAAATTAAATAAAAAATATCTAGAAAAACTAAAGAATTTATTTAAAAATTATTAACGAAAATTAAAAAAAAATATAAAAATTGGATACACGGGACAATAAAATATCCTTGGAATCTGGATGTAGGCACAGAAGTGCATGTGTATGTGGGTATTTAAGTGTATGTGTAAATTTTTATTTAGTGTTTCAAAGTGAGTTAACGAAGCGCTCACGAAAAGCGACAAATGCGTTGCAACTGCAAACCGTTGCTATACAAAACGCACCAAACATCGATACCGCTACTGTTTTGTTTCAAACTGTTTTCAGAGTATGGCCAAATATTAATTGCTAGCATTTGTCCGTTTTTCTTATTTTTAATTTATTTTTTTTATTTTTTAAAATCAGGCGACACACAAAAACAAACCGACAGCTCTCAAGTAAAACAAAAAACTAACAAAAAAGCATTCAACAAAGAGATAGAACAAAAACTTTTTTGAAAGCATAGAGCAATTTCTCTTTTGTAACCATAGCTTGATTGCAAACAAACTGCTTTAAAATAGTATGGACAAGAACCATATTTTATTGTTATAGAACCACACTGTTGTTGAGTTTTTAAATATACCATGACTGCAGGTAGGATTTTTCAAACAATAAATTCAACCATGTTGTAATTAATATGAATGCTAATAATTAAAGTTCACAATTATTTAAAACAAAAATAACGTATTTGCCACACTCATAAGATATATCGGGAAACATGTCTTTGTTGATGCAACCATGGCACAACCATATCTTTTCTCTGCGTGTACAAGAACAGATTACAAAAATTACAAAGCATGGCGATGCGGATATAGTCCACTGCCTCATTCGCACCCTTTTTGTGGACCATGAGATGAATTGGACAATATCTTGATTTTTATATATGCCAATTTGTGGCTTATATGCGAATCCCCATACAATTATTTCTTTTAACAAAGAAAAATAAAACTAAAGTT
>CATQFL010000009.1:0-15920 GCA_956483635.1 Panzeria rudis | reverse complement strand
ATATATATATATATATATATATATATATATATATATATATATATATAACTATATATATATATATATATATATATATATATATATATATATATATATATATATATATATATATATATATATATATATATATATATATATAATATATATATAATATCTATATATATATATATATATATATATATATATATATATATATAGTATATATATATATATATATATATATATATATATATAGATATATATATATATATATCTATATATATATATATATATATATATATATATATATATATATATATATATATATATATATATATATATATATATATATATATATATATATATATATATATATATATATATATATATAGATATATATATATATATATATATATATATATATATATATATATATATATATATATATATATATATATATATATATATATATATATATATATATATATATATATATATAGTTATATATATATATATATATATATATATATATATATATATATATATATATAATATATATATATATATATATATATCTATATATATATATATATATATATATATATATATATATATATATATATATATATATATATATATATATATATATATATATATATATATATATATATATATATAATATATATATATATATATATATATATATTATAATATATATATATATATATATATATCTCGATTGGCATCTGTTTTGCCTTCAGCTATATTCGCAGACATACACTTTAAGGATGAGCGAGGTCAAACCATTATTATGGATAAAAGAAAAGGGAGCCGAGAGCGTGAAATATCGAGACACGATATTTTACGAGCAAATCACGATGGTGAATCGTTGATCGATTTTCGTTTGATGGTCGCAAAAATGATTCATTAGCTCGGGAGAAAATTAATGAAGTATATCACACTACAATGCGAAAAGAACCACACCTAGTAGAAATACGTGAACCACATTCGTCACTAATGGGCTATGTGAATTTGGAAGGCAAAAGCGAAACCTCCAAAGCGAACCAAGCCGAATTGATTGCATTTTTCAAATCTAAAAATCTTTCACTTGAAAATTTAATTGCCGTCTGTAGTGGCGGTGAGGTGGCAAACACTGGTGTATTGCATCTCATCGAACGCTATCTAGATAGAGGAATACATTGGTTTATCTGTTTACTTCATTTCAACGAATTGCCGTTCCGACATCTGTACAACGCTGTCGAAAAATCGGCCACTACTGTACCGACAAAAAGCACTGGTTCGTTAGCTCAAAGGATAGATATTTGCAATACATTACAAGTAAATATCAGAACTTTATGTACATCTTTCTCTATACGATATAGTTTTGTATTTTTTTTATTGAAATAATCTAAACATTTTTCAGGTTATCGAAAATTTTCAACTTATTCCACATTCCTTCCATAAGTAGAGACGCTGAAAATCAACTTTCCACGAACGTCAAATATCTATACCAAATTGCCCAAGGCGTTTCAAATGGTAGTTGCTCAATTAATCTTTGCAAACATCAAGCCTGGACCGGTAGGACATTCGACATGGATAACAAAAGCTAGTAGATTGCTCCGTGTGTATATTGCGACAGAAAACCCATCACAAAATGTACAAATTTTGGCAAACTACATCATAATTTGTTTCATGTATTTTAACGTCAAATACTACAATTCGGCTGTATACGGTAGTGCTCTGCTTGGAAAATTCATCCAGGGGACGCAATGTTTACCAGACAACTTACGTAACATCGTAAATCCCGTAATACAGAATAGTTCCTATTTCGCACACAGTGAAAATGTTGTGTTGAGCATGTTATTCGATGATTGTAAAGAAATTCGTAAATTGGGCACTCGTACCTCGCAAAAATTTGAAATTTTTTCTACTTTCACGCGTGTTATACACAATGACAGCTACTGGTGCAGATTTATATGCTAATATTTTTGTTCAATGGGAATAGAATTATTAGAAATGATTTTTTTTTTATTAAACAGTGGATGAAAAATGCATTAAATATTTAAAGAAAAATAAAACGTAAAGTCATGACAAAAAATAGCCGGCAAAGGCTTGAAATTTTCTAAGTAAAAAAGCCTCAGAAGTATGGTTTGTAACTTGCCATTTCTAAAGCGTTAAAAGTTGAACGCGTTCGCTGCCATGTAACCCACCGGTGATTCACACGAATTTTTTCCGCGAGACCATGTGCACCACTGGTGGGTCACACGCCACATAATATTATAAGAGTTTTTACCATGGCCTGCGAACCAAACACCTTTTCTCTTCATTGGCGCCTACCTGAAAGCTTTATCTTTGTTATACAAAAACACCATGGCACCATGTGCTCTTCTGTAACACTTGAGTGTCCCATGACCCACCAGTGGTCATATTCTAAAAACACAAAAAACAGGACAAACGTGAAACTAAAGGCACAGAACGGTTCAATAACACTTTACATGCACTTTTAAACAAAAAAATGCTTTTGGCACAATGGTAACTTTTTTTAAAAACCAAGAAAAGCGTTGCCGCGTAATGTCAACGTTCAGACGATGCAAGTCTTAGTGATCAGCTTCTTATTCAGCTCTGAGAAAGATAGAGAAATGAATACAAGTTGCTTCTAGCTTTAAGCGGGTTACAGACGAGTCAATATTCAGCTTAAATATACGTGTTTGTTATGAAAATCAGAAACGTTTTGATATTCTTATATATTTTTCCTACGTATATGTATGTGTAACTATTTTTTGTAAACAAACGCAAGCAAACATATTGAAGCTATATACTGACTCGTTTGGCACCCACCTTGCCAGAAAAATGACTAGTATGTGGTTAGAAATATACTAGTTGCTTTTTTATTCAGACTAGTTGCCTAACTGTCCTTTTTCCATATATCGAACTATCGAATTTAACATTAGGTTGTCATAGAAGCCCAACTAGTTCATTTGTATACTAGTTGAAATACCTGTTATTAAAGACTAGTGCGTTTATTAATTTCTTTATTTATAGTTTTTTAAATAATAAAAACATTTGCCTCAAGCGAGGTGTGGACACACAGTTCTCATATTTCAAGGCATGTACTCTATCCACTGAGCCGCTTTCTACTTATTATATTTAGAGCTAAAATTTTGTTTTATGTATTTACACCTGAAAATATGTAAAAATTAAAAAAAATATTTGAATTGCTAGTATCATTACAGCTAGTTGTATGGCTGTTCCAAAACGTTGTTGTTTGACTAGTATCGTTACTAGCCACATTACAACTAGTAAGATGATAGTCCTTTGTTGACTAGTAACGTTACAACTAGTAATATGACCGTCCCAAAACGTAAGTAGTTGTGCATTATCATTAAATCCACTGTTGCAAATTAAGCGGTTTTCCAGCTAACTCTATCGTTTTTTTATCGCGGGAAAACAACAGCTTTGTCGGCCAACGAATTTTCAATAGCCTTTAGAGGTAACCAGTGGTGCGGGAAATTTCGGGGAAAAATTTTCATTCTTCGAAAGAAAACCTTCATTTAAGAAAAAATCTTCAAAAACATTTTTATCTCTAATATATATATAATTCATGATTGCTCTTTATAATAAAGTTGCTATACATATACCTATGTACATATGTATGTATATAAAAACATAAAAATTAATATGTAAACATCGGAATCCAAAATTCAATTCAAACAGGTTACTTACATGTATTAAAATTATAATATATTAGATGAAATTTATTTGCTGGTGTTTAAGCATTGTCCATATGCATTTCATTGGTGCTTTACGAAATCGTCAGTAGACTTCAAACAGGTGCAGTGCAATAAAGCCATGTGCAATAAGGCTGCCATTTCCATTTTGAGAAATAATAGAGGACAACAACCACAAAAAACGAGAACATTTAGCGCAAATAAAAGGACAATAATTTTTAAAAATAAATAAATAAAAACACATTTGGCAATCAAAATAAGTGATGTTGAAATAACAACGACAATACTGTGCTTTCAACAATGCAAAAATTTCGGCGCAAGACTGAATTTACACGATGAAATATTTTACGAAATAGTTGCATTAATTTTTTTGTTGGCAAGAGGTGCAGGTAATCAAAAGGGGTAAGAAAAACGTCATGACTTCAATTTCATGAAATTTTTTATGACATCTTTTTATTAAATAACTTTCAAAAAAAATGGAAATTTCAGCGTATAAACAGAGGGTGAAATACGAAGGAACTTCAATAGAGAATTAAAAAAAAATCATGAAAAAATTTGGGGAAGTATCGATACGCTTTTTGGCCGATACGATACCGGTACTCAGAAAGAGTATCGACGATACCAATACGCTTAGTGAATTTTAATTAAACGTAAAATAAACAAAACAGAAGTTGTTAATTTGTGTTATTTTAAGCATTACAGGGATATAAGTTATCAGTATTTAAAATGAGTGGCGCATACTCGTTGTCCTAAACAAAATATTGGCTGTAAAATCTTAAAGTATACTTTATTTTGACTATGATTATGCGCCAATATGAATGCAATTCTTGTGTAAAAAAACAAGCCATTCTCTAATTTTTCTTAGGAAGACGATTTCATAAGTCTGTTTGAACAAGTCCTGGAGTAGAAAATGATCTCTCAGATGCGACAGAAAACTGAATCACGGCACTTGAAAACTAAAGCACGGCTGACAATTATTTTCTATTATATGACTGCAATTGAAATATTCGTTATTTTTTTTATCGAGGATCAAGCATTGCGAATGAACATAACATTTCAGTACCAAACTATCAAATCTTTCATTAAGAAACAATACCAAGTAAATCACTAATTTTTGCGATTTCGATCTATGCTCCCTTTCGGGTAGCTTTGTTAATTGACTTTGTAGTCTTAAGTTTTAAGTTGTATTTTGCATTTTACAAGAGGTAGATAACCATATGCTGTAACTTGTTGTTATATAAAACTCCTCTCAGTTCTTATTAAGCAGAAAATAACTCTTGAAAATAATTAAGTAGCTTGAAAAACTTAAGTGTAAAAAGTAGGACAACTCCGGACAATTGCTAAAAAAAGAAGTAGGACAGCCCCAGAAGCCCTAAAAAAGAGGATGGTGCCCGGCGAAAAGAGGACGGATGGCAACTCTAAATAAGGCCATATGGCCTTATTTCTCATTCAATTGAGAATTAACGCCACATGGTATTATTTCATACATTTGAGAATTTACAAATATTTAAATGATTTTCAAAAATAAGTACAGTAGGCTTTGAAACTTATACAAAATTCTCAAATGGGTTTTGAAAGTATGTACATAAGATAAGAGGTTTGTAGCTATTCAAAAGTATGTTTCAAGTCTACTGACGAGTTGGTAAAGCACCAATGAAATTGATATAGACAATGCTTAAACACCACGAAATAAATTTTATTTAAAATAAAATTATGGCGATATGTCAAATATAAAATTTCTTATAATATATTAGTTATGTACATATGTAAGTTACATTGTACATTTATAAGATCAAATATACATATGTACAGACAAACAAACAAACATATATATATATATATATATATATATATATATATATATATATATATATATATATATATATATATATATATATATATATATATTTATATATATTTATATATATATATATATATATATATATATATATATATATATATATATATATATATATATATATATATATATATATATATATATATATATATATATATATATATATATATATATATATATATATATATATATATATATATATATATATATATATATATATATATATATATATATATAATATATATATATATATATATATATATATATATATATATATATATATATATATATATATATATATATATATATATATATATATATATATATATATATATGTATATATATATATCGCTGACATACAGTTTAAAGATGAGCGAGGTGAAACCAATATTATGGATAAAAGAAAAGTGAGGCGAGAGCGTGAAAAATCGAGACGCGATATTTTACGAGCAAATCACGATGGTGAATCGTTGATAGATTTTTCGTTTGATGATCGCAAAAATGATTCATTAGCTCGGGAGAAAATTAATGAAGTATATAACACTACAATGCGAAAAGAACCACACCTAGTAGTAATACGTGAACCACCTTCGTCACTAATTGGCAATGTGAATTTAGAAAGCAAAGGCGAAACCTCCAAAGCGAAACAAGCCGAATTGATTGCATTTTTTAAATCTAAAAATCTTTCACTTGAAAATTTAATTGCCGTCTGTAGTGACGGTGAGGTGGCAAACACTGGCATATCTGGAGGTGTATTGCATCTCATCGAAAGCTATCTAGATAGAGCAATACATTGGTTTATCTGTTTACTTCATTTCAACGAACTGCCGTTCCGACATCTGTACAACGCTGTCGAAAAATCGGCCACTACTGGACCGACAAAAAGCACTGGTTCGTTTGCTCAAAGGATAGATATTTGCAATACATTACAAGTAAATATCAGAACTTTATGTACTTCTTTCTCTATACGATATAGTTTTGTAATTTTTTTTATTGAAATAATCTAAACATTTTTCAGGTTATCGATAATTTTCAACTTATTCCACAAGACCACATTCCTCTCATGAGTACAGACGCTGAAAATTAACTTTCCACGAACGTTAAATATCTATACTAAATTGCCCAAGCATTTTCAAATGGTAGTTGCTCAATTAATCTTGCAAACATCAAACCTGGACCGGTAGGACATTCGAGATGGATAACAAAAGCTAGTAGATTGCTCCGTGTGTATATTACGACAGAAAACCCATCACAAAATTTACAATTTTTGGCAAGCTACATCATAAATGTGTATGTTCCCATGTATTTCAACGTCAAATACTACAATTCGGCTGTATACGGTAGTGCTCTGCTTGGAAAATTCATCCAGTGGACGCAATATTTACCAGACAACTTACGTAACATCGTAAATCCCGTAATACAGAATAGTTCCTATTTCGCACACAGTGAAAATGTTTTGTTGAGCATGTTATTCGATGATTGTAAAGAAATTCGTAAATTGGCACTCAAAAAAATATTGTATATTCGCGACAACGTATGCGATTTAACTGAGCTTCGCGAATATGTAAAACCAAACACCAGTTTTGATTGTACGGATTACGTTCACATGACCGATTTGGAGGACAAAGCATTGTTATTTGAACCGCCATTTACCAGGAAAATTATATATAAATATATATATATATATATATATATATATATATATATATATATATATATATATATATATATATATATATATATATATATATATATATATATATATATATATATATTATATATATATATATATATATATATATATATATATATATATATATATATATATATATATATATATATATATATATATATATATATATATATATATATATATATAATTATATATATATATATATATATATATATATATATATATATATATATATATATATATATATATATATATATATATATATATATATAATTATATATATATATATATATATATATATATATATATATATATATATATATATATATATATATATATATATACGATTTGAACATCTTAATGGGAGCTTCGCGTTTCTTATTCTTGGGATTGTACTGAGCAAAAAAAGTCCACTAGACCATACGTCTACGGTGAAAATCGGGCTTACAGATTTTGACTTGGAGTTTTTTCTCATAATTTATTTTTTGGAAAATTAGCAAATTTTCTTGGGCTCATATTTCGTAAACTATTTGAAATTTTGACTTATTTTTAAAAGTTAAGTTGTAGCTATTGTCTCGGACTACAATTTCTCTAAACATATTACTTAGAAAAAACTTCGTTTTCATGGTGAAAAAGTCGAAAATGTAGAAAATTCGCCACTTTTTGGATATTTTGGATAACAGCCAAACTATTGAGATTTTCAATCCAATACAATAATAAAAATTGTAGCCAAGACAATAGTTAAGAACTCTCTAGTACATCGCAAAAACATTGGAACGCTCCTTCAGGCAGTTTTGGCCTTGTGAAGGTTTTCGTGAAAATAAAGATAAATTACAATATTCAGTTGTTCATAGCGCAAAATCATAAAAATGTTCTATTTCTTATTTTTTCCACTTTTTTTATCCAAAAATATAATGTTTTTTTTTTTTGTTTTTTTTAATATATATTTGAAAATTATGAGAAATTCATTTAAAGTACAAAGTAATTGTATTGGTAGAGACAAGGTATGAATCAAGAAGAAAGCAATTATTGTTTTAAACGATTTCACATCAAAAATTCTAATTCAGTGTATCTTTCATTCAAAGATTGCCTTCCAAATCTTTTCGAGATTCCATACGAGGCAGTTTCTTTCGGCGTTCAGATACAGATGCCATTATACCTTCACGGTTTTTGTCGATTCAGCGCTTAGCAACACTAGCTAGTAGCTGGACATGACGCTAGCTAGTAGCTGGACATGACCTTGAATAAGACAAGGTATTAGTGGGTCTAGAAATGGTGGATCTTCATCATTTACACATTCGAGGTATTGTTTTAATGCTCATACGGAATTTTCCTGGTAAATGGCGGTTCAAACAACAATGCTTTGTCCTCCAAATCGGTCATGTGAACGTAATCCGTACAATCAAAACTGGTGTTTGGTTTTACATATTCGCGAAGCTCAGTTAAATCGCATACGTTGTCGCGAATATACAATATTTTTTTGAGTGCCAATTTACGGATTTCTTTACAATCATCGAATAACATGCTCAACAAAACATTTTCACTGTGTGCGAAATAGGAACTATTCTGTATTACGGGATTTACGATGTTACGTAAGTTGTCTGGTAAATATTGCGTCCACTGGATGAATTTTCCAAGCAGAGCACAGCCGAATTGTAGTATTTGACGTTGAAATACATGGGAACATACACATTCATGATGTAGCTTGCCAAAAATTGTAAATTTTGTGATGGGTTTTCTGTCGTAATATACACACGGAGCAATCTACTAGCTTTTGTTATCCATCTCGAATGTCCTACCGGTCCAGGTTTGATGTTTGCAAGATTAATTGAGCAACTACCATTTGAAAATGCTTGGGCAATTTAGTATAGATATTTAACGTTCGTGGAAAGTTAATTTTCAGCGTCTGTACTCATGAGAGGAATGTGGTCTTGTGGAATAAGTTGAAAATTTTCGATAACCTGAAAAATGTTTAGATTATTTCAATAAAAAAAATTACAAAACTATATCGTATAGAGAAAGAAGTACATAAAGTTCTGATATTTACTTGTAATGTATTGCAAATATCTATCCTTTGAGCAAACGAACCAGTGCTTTTTGTCGGTCCAGTAGTGGCCGATTTTTCGACAGCGTTGTACAGATGTCGGAACGGCAGTTCGTTGAAATGAAGTAAACAGATAAACCAATGTATTGCTCTATCTAGATAGCTTTCGATGAGATGCAATACACCTCCAGATATGCCAGTGTTTGCCACCTCACCGTCACTACAGACGGCAATTAAATTTTCAAGTGAAAGATTTTTAGATTTAAAAAATGCAATCAATTCGGCTTGTTTCGCTTTGGAGGTTTCGCCTTTGCTTTCTAAATTCACATTGCCAATTAGTGACGAAGGTGGTTCACGTATTACTACTAGGTGTGGTTCTTTTCGCATTGTAGTGTTATATACTTCATTAATTTTCTCCCGAGCTAATGAATCATTTTTGCGATCATCAAACGAAAAATCTATCAACGATTCACCATCGTGATTTGCTCGTAAAATATCGCGTCTCGATTTTTCACGCTCTCGCCTCACTTTTCTTTTATCCTATATATATATATATATATATATATATATATATATATATATATATATATATATATATATATATATATATATATATATATATAATTATATATATATAATTATATATATATATATATATATATATATATATATATATATATATATATATATATATATATATATATATATATATAATTATATATATATATATATATATATATATATATATATATATATATATATATATATATATATATATATATATATATATATATATATATATATATATATATATATATATATATATATATATATATATAGATATATATAAATTATATATATATATATATATATATATATATATATATATATATATATATATATATATATATATATATATATATATATATATATATATATATATATATATATATATATATATATATATATATAATTATATATATATATATATATATATATATATATATATATATATATATATATATATATATATATATATATATATATATATATATATATATATATATATATATATAATTATATATATATATATATATATATATATATATATATATATATATATATATATATATATATATATATATATCCATATATTATATAAAAATGAGGTGTATGTTTGTTTGTTTGTCTGTACATATGTATATTTGATCTTATAAATGTACAATGTAACTTACATATGTACATAACTAATATATTATAAGAAATTTTATATTTGACATATCGCCATAATTTTATTTTAAATAAAATTTATTTCGTGGTGTTTAAGCATTGTCTATATCAATTTCATTGGTGCTTTACCAACTCGTCAGTAGACTTGAAACATACTTTTGAATAGCTACAAACCTCTTATCTTATGTACATACTTTCAAACCCATTTGAGAATTTTGTATAAGTTTCAAAGCCTACTGTACTTATTTTTGAAAATCATTTAAATATTTGTAAATTCTCAAATGTATGAAATAATACCATGTGGCGTTAATTCTCAATTGCATGAGAAATAAGGCCATATGGCCTTATTTAGAGTTGCCATCCGTCCTCTTTTCGCCGGGCACCGTCCTCTTTTTTAGGGCTTCTGGGGCTGTCCTACTTCTTTTTTTAGCAATTGTCCGGAGTTGTCCTACTTTTTACACTTAAGTTTTTTAAGCTACTTAATTATTTTCAAGAGTTATTTTCTGCTTAATAAGAACTGAGAGGAGTTTTATATAACAACAAGTTACAGCATATGGTTATCTACCTCTTGTAAAATGCAAAATACAACGTAAAACTTAAGACTACAAAGTCAATTAACAAAGCTCCCCGAAAGGGAGCATAGATCGAAATCGCAAAAATTAGTGATTTACTTGGTATTGTTTCTTAATGAAAGATTTGATAGTTTGGTACTGAAATATTATGTTCATTCGCAATGCTTGATCCTCGATAAAAAAAATAACGAATATTTCAATTGCAGTCATATAATAGAAAATAATTGTCAGCCGTGCTTTAGTTTTCAAGTGCCGTGATTCAGTTTTCTGTCGCATCTGAGAGATCATTTTCTACTCCAGGACTTGTTCAAACAGACTTATGAAATCGTCTTCCTAAGAAAAATTAGAGAATGGCTTGTTTTTTTACACAAGAATTGCATTCATATTGGCGCATAATCATAGTCAAAATAAAGTATACTTTAAGATTTTACAGCCAATATTTTGTTTAGGACAACGAGTATGCGCCACTCATTTTAAATACTGATAACTTATATCCCTGTAATGCTTAAAATAACACAAATTAACAACTTCTGTTTTGTTTATTTTACGTTTAATTAAAATTCACTAAGCGTATTGGTATCGTCGATACTCTTTCTGAGTACCGGTATCGTATCGGCCAAAAAGCGTATCGATACTTCCCCAAATTTTTTCATGATTTTTTTTTAATTCTCTATTGAAGTTCCTTCGTATTTCACCCTCTGTTTATACGCTGAAATTTCCATTTTTTTTGAAAGTTATTTAATAAAAAGATGTCATAAAAAATTTCATGAAATTGAAGTCATGACGTTTTTCTTACCCCTTTTGATTACCTGCACCTCTTGCCAACAAAAAAATTAATGCAACTATTTCGTAAAATATTTCATCGTGTAAATTCAGTCTTGCGCCGAAATTTTTGCATTGTTGAAAGCACAGTATTGTCGTTGTTATTTCAACATCACTTATTTTGATTGCCAAATGTGTTTTTATTTATTTATTTTTAAAAATTATTGTCCTTTTATTTGCGCTAAATGTTCTCGTTTTTTGTGGTTGTTGTCCTCTATTATTTCTCAAAATGGAAATGGCAGCCTTAGCCTTATTGCACATGGCTTTATTGCACTGCACCTGTTTGAAGTCTACTGACGATTTCGTAAAGCACCAATGAAATGCATATGGACAATGCTTAAACACCAGCAAATAAATTTCATCTAATATATTATAATTTTAATACATGTAAGTAACCTGTTTGAATTGAATTTTGGATTCCGATGTTTACATATTAATTTTTATGTTTTTATATACATACATATGTACATAGGTATATGTATAGCAACTTTATTATAAAGAGCAATCATGAATTATATATATATTAGAGATAAAAATGTTTTTGAAGATTTTTTTCTTAAATGAAGGTTTTCTTTCGAAGAATGAAAATTTTTCCCCGAAATTTCCCGCACCACTGGTTACCTCTAAAGGCTATTGAAAATTCGTTGGCCGACAAAGCTGTTGTTTTCCCGCGATAAAAAAACGATAGAGTTAGCTGGAAAACCGCTTAATTTGCAACAGTGGATTTAATGATAGTAAAGTGCCCTGCAGCTAAATGCACAACTACTTACGTTTTGGGACGGTCATATTACTAGTTGTAACGTTACTAGTCAACAAAGGACTATCATCTTACTAGTTGTAATGTGGCTAGTAACGATACTAGTCAAACAACAACGTTTGGAACAGTCATACAACTAGCTGTAATGATACTAGCAATTCAAATATTTTTTTTAATTTTTACATATTTTCAGGTGTAAATACATAAAACAAAATTTTAGCTCTAAATATAATAAGTAGAAAGCGGCTCAGTGGATAGAGTACATGCCTTGAAATATGAGAACTGTGTGTCCACACCTCGCTTGAGGCAAATGTTTTTATTATTTAAAAAACTATAAATAAAGAAATTAATAAACGCACTAGTCTTTAATAACAGGTATTTCAACTAGTATACAAATGAACTAGTTGGGCTTCTATGACAACCTAATGTTAAATTCGATAGTTCGATATATGGAAAAAGGACAGTTAGGCAACTAGTCTGAATAAAAAAGCAACTAGTATATTTCTAACCACATACTAGTCATTTTTCTGGCAAGGTGGGTGCCAAACGAGTCAGTATATAGCTTCAATATGTTTGCTTGCGTTTGTTTACAAAAAATAGTTACACATACATATACGTAGGAAAAATATATAAGAATATCAAAACGTTTCTGATTTTCATAACAAACACGTATATTTAAGCTGAATATTGACTCGTCTGTAACCCGCTTAAAGCTAGAAGCAACTTGTATTCATTTCTCTATCTTTCTCAGAGCTGAATAAGAAGCTGATCACTAAGACTTGCATCGTCTGAACGTTGACATTACGCGGCAACGCTTTTCTTGGTTTTTAAAAAAAGTTACCATTGTGCCAAAAGCATTTTTTTGTTTAAAAGTGCATGTAAAGTGTTATTGAACCGTTCTGTGCCTTTAGTTTCACGTTTGTCCTGTTTTTTGTGTTTTTAGAATATGACCACCGGTGGGTCATGGGACACTCAAGTGTTACAGAAGAGCACATGGTGCCATGGTGTTTTTGTATAACAAAGATAAAGCTTTCAGGTAGGCGCCAATGAAGAGAAAAAGGTGTTTGGTTCGCAGGCCATGGTAAAAACTCTTATAATATTATGTGGCGTGTGACCCACCAGTGGTGCACATGGTCTCGCGGAAAAAATTCGTGTGAATCACCGGTGGGTTACATGGCAGCGAACGCGTTCAACTTTTAACGCTTTAGAAATGGCAAGTTACAAACCATACTTCTGAGGCTTTTTTACTTAGAAAATTTCAAGCCTTTGCCGGCTATTTTTTGTCATGACTTTACGTTTTATTTTTCTTTAAATATTTAATGCATTTTTCATCCACTGTTTAATAAAAAAAAAATCATTTCTAATAATTCTATTCCCATTGAACAAAAATATTAGCATATAATCTGCACCAGTAGCTGTCATTGTGTATAACACGCGTGAAAGTAGAAAAAATTTCAAATTTTTGCGAGGTACGAGTGCCAATTTACGAATTTCTTTACAATCATCGAATAACATGCTCAACAAAACATTTTCACTGTGTGCGAAATAGGAACTATTCTGTATTACGGGATTTACGATGTTACGTAAGTTGTCTGGTAAATATTGCGTCCACTGGATGAATTTTCCAAGCAGAGCACTACCGTATACAGCCGAATTGTAGTATTTGACGTTGAAAATACATGGAACTACAAATTATGATGTAGCTTGCCAAAAATTGTACATTTTGTGATGGGTTTTCTGTCGTAATATACACACGGAGCAATCTACTAGCTTTTGTTATCCATGCTCGAATGTCCTACCGGTCCAGGTTTGATGTTTGCAAGATTAATTGAGCAACTACCATTTGAAAAGCTTGGGCAATTTAGGTATAGATATTTAACGTTCGTGGAAAGTTGATTTTCAGCGTCTGTACTCATGAGAAGGAATGTGGAATAAGTTGAAAATTTTCGATAACCTGAAAAATGTTTAGATTATTTCAATAAAAAAAATACAAAACTATATCGTATAGAGAAAGAAGTACATAAAGTTCTGATATTTACTTGTAATGTATTGCAAATATCTATCCTTTGAGCTAACGAACCAGTGCTTTTTGTCGGTACAGTAGTGGCCGATTTTTCGACAGCGTTGTACAGATGTCGGAACGGCAAGTTCGTTGAAATGAAGTAAACAGATAAACCAATGTATTCCTCTATCTAGATAGCGTTCGATGAGATGCAATACCCACCCAGATGCCAGTGTTTGCCACCTCACCGCCACTACAGACGGCAATTAAATTTTCAAGTGAAAGATTTTTAGATTTGAAAAATGCAATCAATTCGGCTTGGTTCGCTTTGGAGGTTTCGCCTTTTGCCTTCAAATTCACATTGCCAATTAGTGACGAATGTGGTTCACGTATTACTACTAGGTGTGGTTCTTTTCGCATTGTAGTGTTATATACTTCATTAATTTTCTCCCGAGCTAATGAATCATTTTTGCGATCATCAAACGAAAAATCTATCAACGATTCACCATCGTGATTTGCTCGTAAAATATCGTGTCTCGATATTTCACGCTCTCGCCTCACTTTTCTTTTATCCATAATAATGGTTTGACCTCGCTCATCCTTAAAGTGTATGTCTGCGATATAGCTGAAGGCAAACAGATGCAATCGAGATATATATATATATATATATATATATATATATATATATATATATATATATATATATATATATATATATATATATATATATATATATATATATATATATATATATATATATATATATATATATATATATATATATATATATATATATATATATATATATATATATATATATATATATATATATATATATAATATATATATATATATATATATATATATATATATATATATATATATATATATATATATATATATATATATATATATATATATATATATATATATATATATATATATATATATATATATATATATATATATATATATATATATATATATATATATATATATATATATATATATATATATATATATATATATATATCTATATATATATATATATATATATATATATATATATATATATAATATATATATATATATATATATATATATATATATATATATATATATATAATATATATATATATATATATATATATATATAATATATATATATATATATATATATATATATATATATATATATATATATATATATATATATATATATATATATATATATA
>CATQFL010000008.1:0-33956 GCA_956483635.1 Panzeria rudis | reverse complement strand
AGGTACTCTGTTCGTTAACCACTTGAAGAAGATATTCACTCCAAACACGCCTTCTGATATAGTTGAGCTGCCACCAGTTGTCGTTGAAGCTAACGTTCCTTTGAGATTTAACATTCGGGAAATTAAGAATGCTATTCCTGACTTAAATTCGAAGAAAGCCCCAGCTGCTTTATAAAATCTGTAACAAAATGCTTATAAAACTACCCCATATAGCAAAAAGAATAATTCTATTTAGTGTTGTGTTTTTCTTCCGACGGAGTTTATTTGAATTTGGAACGATTTTCCGTCATCCCACGTCAAATTTGGTTTGTAAATAGACTGGCCTGGACTAATGTTTTCTTTTGTGTAAAAATATTTTAACGGTTCTGAAGCAGTGTTTATTTGTTCATTTATTATTCTTCCATCAAATATTTGTTGCTTGTATATTTCCATGTTCTCTAATACGTTCAGTCGCCGTCGTTTATGTTGCGAATGTAATAGTTTAACTGTTTTTCTAATATGTCCTGGTGTACATTTGTTGCCGAATATGTGGTTTGCGAAATTCGATTCTGGTGTTATTCCTGGTTCTCTCAGTTTCTTGTTGTAGTCTCTCATGTGCTCGCGAAATCTTGTTTTTATCTTTCTTCCAGTTTGTCCGATATAACTGTGTTGGCATGTGCAAGTTAATTTCTAAAAAATTTTGCCATTTGCATTGAAAATTCCACGTCTTCTGCTTTATGAGTAGTGTTTTATGTAGAGTGTTGATTGTCTCTGTTGTTGGGATTGATTTTATTATAAATATATCTCTTCCACACAGGGATGGCAAATGAGATTTTAAAATTGTACCAATTATTCTCTAAAATTGTACTTTTTTTAACATAATTGTACCAAAACAGATTTTTAAAACCAGAAACACTTTTTAAGTAAATAAAATACATCACTTTTCTGTACATATATCTGTGGCAAAAGTTAAACTGTGCTTAAGTCGGATTTAGCTATTGCAATTTCTAATCTAAAATACCTCACAAGCTAGCTATTAGATGGTAGAACGACATACATAGTTTCAATAAAGTTCCGAAAAATGTACCTCTACTACAATGCAAATAAATTTATAAAATTTTATTTTTTCTAGACTAATATGTATCATGATCAATAAGAGCTTGAAATTATAGAGACGTTTTGTGAACTAACCTTATTTAACCACTTTTAAGCCAAACTTTGTTTTCAATACTTCGCAAAATTTTAATTTAATTCAGATAAAAGTGGCATATGTACGAATGGACGAAAAGGATAAAATATTTCATCACATTAAAAGAACTGCAATAAGTAGGTTTTCAAAAAAAAAAAATAAATAAAATAGAGAAATCATTAATTGTACTAAATAAGCCATTGGTGTACCATTGTACTTTTAAAATACGTATTGTACCAAAAATGGTACAATTGTACCAACTTTGCCATACAATGAAGATGAGAAGGAAAGCATACTTTAAATGTAGTAGTGTTTAATTGAAACAATTCGTGCGACAATTCTCTAGAACATTATTTAGTGAAATAAAATAACTGTCTTAATATAGTGAAATAACTGTGATTTATAAACTGTAAAAATTGTTTTGTATATACATATGTACATATTTACGTTTTACACATACTTCATTGTGGATTTAGATATTTCTACAATTGTTCGATTCACAAGCTCGTATTAACGTCGTATGCAGTGTGACCAAATTTTAAAATAATATAAAGCTAAATCAGGTTTTAAATAGAGCTAAAAATAGCTAAAGAAGGAATTTTAAAGCCAAAAAATAAAGCAAAATTTTTTTTACAGCTTTGCAATAGTAACTTTTCATTATTTTTAAATTTTTTATAGTTTAAATGGTGTTTATGTAGGTATAAATAATATGAAAATATATTTTTGGCTCATTGAAATGAACAACATTCAATCAATAACAGCCACCCAAGTACTGAAAATGGCATTTTGCAAAATAAATACGATTTCGGCTCGAAGTCACTAAGCTGGTGTGTTTGAAATCGCAATCACAAAAAACTTATCTATTTCAATTCGCAAGCAAAGAGGAAAGTGAACTTTCCTCTTTAAAAAAATTGGTATCAAATAAAAGCATTCCAGTAAAATTTAAACTCTTTCTATTTAATATCATTTAAAAAAATAGTATGTTTATACATTTTAATACAAAATACTGAATTAAAAAGTATGTTGCTTTATTTCGAATATTGTGTTACTTTTGTTTGCTTTAAAAACAGATAAATAAAACATATAATATGAAGCAAAAATAGTAAGGGAAAAATCTAAAAATAGTTGAAAAATTCTGTGTTGGATACTATGGTTTCAAAAAACATAGAGCATTGATAAGAATCTTTTTCGAAGATTATTTGGAAAAACAGAACGCGCGACCCTTAGCACATGCAAAAGTGAGATTTGCGATTTTAAACTCACAAGTGATTTTTGCCTTTGTAATTCCAAAAGAGTAATATCACCTCCGCTAAAATTTTACATTTCTTGTTTAAAACTTTTATACAATTTACTTTTGTAATGAATCGATTTGTAAAGTTGAAAAGTTATTTGGCAAACGTTGTCGTAGTTGGTATATTAATTGTTTAATAAAATTTCGGCAAATGTATCTAATTTCTTTTTCTGTTTTAGAATCTATTGTCTTTTTTTGAAATCAGATATTGTTCAAACTTATAGTTAAAATACGGAGTTGGAATTAGAAAACCGTTTAAATTTGATTTTAAACGGCCAAAAATGTCGGACTTCAAAACGATTTGATTACAAAGATTTTTCAAAAGCAAGTGAAGTTCTGAAAACAATAGCATGGGGTCCACGTCGTTACTTTCGAACATTTTATTTACTTTTTGAACATCAGAAAGTAATAGCTTTAAAAGTTTCAAATAGAGTAAATATTTTTCACTATACAATTTTTCAAGACTTTATCTTGATGGCAGGATTCCGAAATAGATGAAAGTTGAAAGTGAGTTTTTAATTCCAACCATTGTATACTTATGTATTAGTGAATGTTTCTGCACTGCCAGATTATTATATTATTTTTAACTACTTTATATGGTTACGGCACATAAATTTAGGGCCATTATTACAACTCAGCAGTAAAGTGGAAAATAGTTACTGGCATGATAAGCAGAAGTGACCGGTAAACTGACCTGCGACAATTTTTCATTATTACAACTTGCCTGTAAAATAAAAATTATCTTTTTCAAAGTATGGCTATACCAGAGCACAAGTGGCAACGTCATACATATGTATTTACAATGGCACAGATAACAGGTACACACAAGTCTACAACAAGTATAAATTTGTTGTAGAAACTATACTACAATTGTCAAAAAGTGTTGAAAGATGGATGGAATTATCAGCGCAGGTAGCTCTATAATGAAATGTCCAATACCTTAAAGAAGGGAAGCTCCATATTGTGACGAAATTGTGATAATTTCATCATTCCACTAAGTTTGCCGGAGTAAGGTCATGTGTTCTAGTGAGTTCACCTGTTAGATACGTCTTGGTGTTTACTTGATAAAGAAGCAAGTATGGCAGCCTATGAAAATGTGTGCCGATAAAAGTTAGCGGAAGAATGAACTTCCCTGTAAGTTATGCCACACTTTTAGGTTAAATTAAAGTTGTAATAATGAAAAACTGTTTATCCGTCCGATAAAATGCTAATTATAACTAAAGCCGAGTTGTAATAATGGCCCTTATTCTGATAAACGGTTTTATTTATTTTGAAATAGAAATTAATTACACGAAATATAAATTAAAGAAAAAGCTAAATGCATTGTTGAAAAAAGCTGAAAAAAAAGCTAAGAGCTAAATGAAATATTTCGAGCTAAACATTAAAAAATAAAGCTAAATTTAGCTCCAAAAGAGCAAATATGGCCACACTGGTCATATGTGGTGTGAAATCGTCTAATTCTAGAGCATTGTACTTTTGTTGTTGGTAATTTTCATACAAAAGTGCGATATAATTATACGATTGAATTTTATAAATATGTTCTTCAAATAGTTGTATTGAGGACAGGTCTGGGAATATTTTGTTTGTTAGATTAATCTGTTTTAATTTTAAATATAATTTTAAGACTATTTTAATCAAAATTGCTTGTCGTGAAAAAAGTTATTCTATTTCGCGTCAAATTAAAATTCCCAAACCTGGCTGGTTTCATTTCATGGCAGGGTTGCCAATTTCGAGCCTTTGGCGCTAGTTTTAGCGCTTTTTGATATAGCAAAAGTCTCATTTTTTCTCTGCAGCGCTTTTTCTAAATAAAGTGCTAACTTGGCGCTTTTTGTCAAGAATTTTTGGACATTTAGTTATTAAAACAGTTTTATATATATATATATATATATATATATATATATATATATATATATATTATAATATATATATATATATATATATATATATAATATATATATATATATATATATATATATATATATATATATATATATATATATATATATATATATAATATATATATATATATATATATATATATATATATATATATATATATATATATATATATATATATATATATATATATATATATATATATATATATATATATATATATATATATATATTATATATATATATATATATATATATATATATATATATATATATATATATATATATATATATATATATATATATATATATATATATATATATATATATATATATATATATATATATATATATAATATATATATATATATATATATATATATATATATATATATATATATATATATATATATATATATATATATATATATATATATATATATATATATATATATATATATATATATATATATATATATATATATATATATATATATATATATATATATATATATATATATATATATATATATATATATATATATATATATATATATATATATATATATATATATATATATATATATATATATATATATATATATATATATATATATATATATATATATATATATATATATATATATATTATATATATATATATATATATATATATATATATATATATATATATATATATATATATATATATATATATATATATATATATATATATATATATATATATATATATATATATATATATATATATATATATATATATATATATATATATATATATATATATATATATATATATATATATATATATATATATATATATATATATATATATATATATATATATATATATATATATATATATATATATATATATATATATATATATATATATATATATATATATATATATATATATATATATATATATATATATATATATATATATATATATATATATATATATATATATATATATATATATATATATATATATATATATATATATATATATATATATATATATATATATATATATATATATATATATATATATATATATATATATATATATATATATATATATATATATATATATATATATATATATATATATGAGATAGCAGTAAAGAACAATGGATTTTGCTCTTAAATTTTATCTCTACTGGTTTTTGAGATGGCTTGTCATATCGTACTAACAAAAGCGCGCGCATACATACGCATGTACTTATGATTAACATGTAAACTTGCGGGCATTACTTGCAGTGTTGTTGTCAAATAGTACTGAGGTAATTAAACGAATAAAATTGTGGGGACATTTTATTTTGCGAGTTTAATTTTTAAGGCAATTACCCGAATTGGGTAATTAAGCGTATGGCAATTAAACGTGGACTTTTGTTTGAAAAATGTAGGAAAAAACGGATATTTAAAACTCAAAGAACAGGCAGGATAGATAATACTAATTACAAATAATTAAATGTAAATATGGAAAACAATATTTATGATTTATATTTATATTTTGAAATTACAAAAAAATTAGCTGTAAATTTTTGTGCAATTTTATCAAATAACATAAAAACTCAGTATTATATTTAAAGGACTCCGTAGTGTCCACCATATAAGTGGGGGAGTAGTTACGAGATCAAATTGGCAACACAAAATTTTAAGAACTAGTTTTACCCATCTACTACTTTTATTTATTTTCCTTTTGCTCTCTATTATAAATTTTGCTTTATCCTTTTCTTTAACGTCCTCATTAGCTTTAAAATTAGTCTTAAGTATTAAACGTTGCATTTTCATGAATTCTGTCTCAAGGTAACCGTTCAACAATAAAGATCAATTTAAGATATAAAATTGTCTAGTGTTTTCTTTAATTACTTAAGTCGTGCGACACCGCCTTAATTTTAATTGATTTAGCTGGATTTTTTGTAAGATAGATTTTTATAAACTCCCGTCGATTTGGTGTATGAGACTTGAACAAATTTAACTTTTAACGACCAACCTGGTGAGCATACAAAAAAATTATTAAAAATTTTTAATATTTATCTAACATGTCTGTCACACAAAAAAATAATCTTACGCAGTCGGGGAACCCGTCCAACATATGTATGTATTTCATTCAAATATGTGAGCATAAGGTGCCGCTATAGTCGGTATTTTCTTGCAAGAACAATTTTCATGTTGAAATGCATATAAACACTACTTACATCATGCTAAATTTTATTGAACTTCTTCTTAAATATAAATATTAAATTGGAATAAGTAATCAGAGGGTGAGATTTCGTGATTACCATATTGATAAAAACGAATCTATATTCTCATATTCTATTTCGTCATAAAAGTCGAATAATAATAACTTCCGACTTAAACCTATTTCATTTCGAATAATAATTACGTACAAATATAAATATTTACTTTAAATTTTAACTAAGCTAATAGAGAAAACAAATTTTAAAACAACCTGTTATTAAATAATCTAACTCTGTATGGGCCCGGAACTGCCGTCCACTTTTCTAATCACAATATTGTATTGTTACGGAAAGTCAATGTGTGTGCAAAGTTTCACAAGAATTGGTTAAGTATAAGTAGCTGAAAAAGATTTTTTAATTGGCGTGGTAGCGCCCTTTTTTGTCACCATAATTTCTTATTGTGACGGTACAAAGTTTCACAAGAATTTGCCAAATATGTAAAGTAACTCAAAGGGAAGATTTACTTAATATGGGCGTGGCCCTACCCACTTTTCTAATCATAATATTGTATTGTCACCGAAAGCCAATGTGTATGCAAAGTTTCATAAGAATCGGTACAACGCACAGTAGGGGATTTTGAAAAAAAAGTGGTAATAAATCTGCAGTTTCTAAATGCACAGTCCGGTTCTTATAAAAATCATTGGGCATTGATATTTTGGAATGAAATTTTGCAGTTATATAGGAATTTATGTACTAAATACCAACAAAGAAAAAACAATACGATTTGCCTCTGGAAACCCCGAAATTCCCAAAGAAATTCCAGAAAATCCCAAATATGAGATTTTCAATATTTTCGCTGTATTTTTCGACGAGTGCAGATAATTCTTTGGGAAATGTTTAAGGGCACATTGGGCCTCAAAATGAGTTAATACCCTTTTTGATTACAGCTTTGCGATTTGAGAAAACGAGCCTTAAAACTGATATTTGCAATGAAAATAGGTATATTTTCAAAAGCTCTGGCTAATTCAATAACGAAAATTTTGAAAAAAAATTTTGCAGCCATCTGCTTTATAGTATTACCTTTCAAATAGGTATAAATATGGGGTAAGTATTATTGGAAAAAAATTTTATAATTATGACATAATTAACGCATCTTTTTCTGCAAAAAACAGAGAAAACTCGACTTTTTCAAAATTTTAATTTAAACTGCGTATAACTTTTGACTGAGTAGCTATTTGTGAACAAAATTTTGTCAGATTATTAATAGGTTTCTTAGTAATCAACGAAAAAATCGGAAAAGATTTGAATTCCCCATTAGCAAAACCGTGGGTCAAGGTGGGTAAAAAAAAGTTAAAATTTTTATTTATTTTGTCTCTTAAACTGTAAACGGAAACCCATAAATGTAGTAGATTTTTTTTTATCTCTTAGATAAGAGAATCGACGTGCAAAAACTCTTTTTTTACCAGATCGAAAACCTCAGTTAGGCATAGGTTCAGCAACACCTTTTTTTTAAGAATCGGACTGCCCGTTTAGAAACTGCAATTTATTTCCATTTTTTTCCAAAATCCGCCACTAGTACTAAAAGCTGTCGATATATTTGTCATTAACAAACAAACTAACATTGCAACTTAAATAAAAAGTTTTAAAAATAAAGGGTTGGTATATGAAAAAATGCCTTGCAAAAATGTTAAGAAATGCAAGAAGACTTACCTGCAAGCTTTGGAATAGAGCATCAAATAAAACTACCAAAGAATTTCCCAAAATCGCATGCCGTGCTATTTGAGGACATAATGTACATGCATTACGATACAATTGCACTGCAAGAACAACAGCTCTGAAAAATAAAACATTAATTTTAACATTATTATCTACATCTCCACATTTATTTAGGAATATACAAACTTTTTGGAAACCTCAGTATCGTCTTGCATGCCTTTGGTAATAACATTGGATGAAATCGTTGCCAAACCATCCATTAGAAGAAAACATTGAAAATCAAAAACTTGAGCTTTGGCCATAATGCGCAATAACTGTCCCAATGCACGTTCTAGACCTTGGGAACCACCACCTTTATTAACTAAATTGAGATATTTGGGAACTTGAGATTCTCGTTTCATATGTAGAGGGACAGGTTGTAGTTCTTTCTTATATTCCTCGGACCTGAAAATGCAATGTAATTTAATAGCAAATTCTTTATTGAATCCAAATAAAATATACTTACGCTTGAGCCATTCTTTGTTTAAGCTTCTTCATTTTCTTTTTGTAGCCACGCGTATGTTCTCGACTTCCAACATCTGAAACGGTTGATGAGAGATCGCAATCTTCTGGTTGTTTCTCGTCGCTTTCGGAGCGTATAATACCATTTTCTTCCATATTCCGAGAGGGTATTGTCAGTTCTAGAGCTCTTTGTCTAATATGCTCAATATTTTCTTCATGTCGTCTGGCCGACTCTTTTTGTTTAAATAGTATTTTTCTTTGAAGCTCCTCGGTGGTTTGTTGCTGCTGTACTTGCAATGCTAACAAACGTTCTTCACGATCGCGGGCCTTCTCACGAGCCAATGCTTGACGTTGCTTCTCTTTTTGTTCTTGCATTTTACCAATACGTTGTTCTTTCTCCAAACGAGTCTCATTCATTTTCTCTAATTTCCGTTGCCGTTCTTTTTCCAGCTCTTGCCGACGCCTTTCAACAGCTGCCTCTTTAGCAGCCTTTTCCTCTAAACGTTTTTGTCGCTCTTGTTCTAAGTCCTGCAAGCGTCCCTCAGTTTCCTTGGAAGACTCTATAAGATCCAACCTCTTATTTTGTGCCTCTATGTTTTTTATAAAATTAATTTCTTTAAGTTTTTTTTCTTCATCGTGAGCTTTTTCAATAATTTGTCTTAAATACTGTTCACGATTCTCTGCAGCACGTTGTAGTCTGCCCTCCATCTTTAATCGTTTGTCTTCAATCAGCTGTCTTTTGGCAGCTTTGACATCTTCGACTCTGGCCAAGAGCTGTTGTATCTTTATAGCTTTTTCCTTTTTAAGATTTTCCCGTTTCTGTTGTGCTCTCGCCTGTTTTGCTTGATATTTTTTTAGAGTTTCCTGCAACGTGCGTCGTCTAGAAGGTGATGACAGCTTTTGGTGTAGCTCTTGAGCTCTGCCCGGATGTCGGGAAACATAGGCCTGCAATGTTGCTAAAGCTTCTTCTCTTTCACCCCAAGACATTTCAGACAACAAGGCTTGATAGCGCATTTCCAAACTGAGATTTGAATCATCCTCCTGACCATTGATGGGAACAAAGACCACAGAAGAAGTGTCTAAACTATTATGGTAACCATGTTTTTCTTCATCATCGCGGTCTGTTTCCAGAATTCCCACTTCACAGTCTGTTTCATCTGTTTCGGTATCAACATCTATTTCTGTTGATTCTAATTCACGGATTTGCCTCTCCAAAGATTCCTGTTCCTCCACCAGTAAGCGCTGATGTTCGTCACACTCATCGTTTTCGTCACAACTCGAAAGAGCACCTGGTGCTGAGGTTGATGAAGGAGTTAGAGAATTCTCTGCTCTGTTTGCTATACTTTTGTAAAGGTCTCCTATGGTTTTGGAGAAATCTCGATTGGTTTGTATTTTTATATCGATTTTATTGTGATCACAACAGTTCAAATCTGAGTTCGTTATTTCCGGCGAAAGACTGTTTTGAGCTTCAACTATGGTTTCCGCAGAAGAGTTGATATCAGAGCACTCACCGGAGCACAGGTGATAATGACTCAATAACTCAAATGATTTAGTAGCACCATTTAAGCTGTTATTTTGCTTGCGCAAAGCCAACTTTTCACTCCTCATATATTCCTTGTGCAAAGAAGTCATTTTAAGTCCTGTAAGATCAGATTTTTGACGCTTAATGTTAATTTGTCTGTTAGGAAGTATGGCCGTGGTGTTTTTATTATTCAAGGGAAGAGTAGTCTCATTTTTAGCTTGAATGCTTGTTGAATTGGCAGTATTTTTCTTTTGGGCTGGCAAGGAATTCACTTTGGCTTTAGCATTTTTTATCTCTGGCCTAAATGTTGAAGAAGGTATTTTATTATTTTTATCTGGTGCCACATTTTGCGTTTGTTTTACTACTTTCGATAATTTATTGGCATTGCCATTAATTTGTGGTTTAGTTTTATCTGTTACAGTTTTGACCTCCTGTTCCTCATCACTTTGTTTCTCATCTAATAAGGCAAGAGTGGGTAAACTTGCGTAGCCCGTGGGCTGATTAAATCTAGAAGACCAATGCATATTTGAACGTCTTCTATTTTTTACCGTCAACCAACCATCATCGCTACCATTATTATTACTGGGCATTTGTTTCGGTTCAGATTTCCGATCATCTACTTTTGTGTGAGGTTGATAAATATTGGATCGCGAGGAAGAAATTTTTTCATTACTTGCTTTCAATGTTGAAGTGGAGCTGCCAATATCATCTTTGGAGGATTTGTGCGAAGTTAAATTGTTAATGTTAATAATAGGTCTAGAAGTTATAGATGTTTGTCGTTTTAAGTTATTTGTAGCCTTTTGAGGTCCTCCTCCCTTTTGATGCATTTCAATCATTGTTCTCGATCGAGCTGATAATCGTGAGGCAACATTACTTGGAGGACCACAGTTATCACTTTTAATATTTGCCGAACGTGGTGGTAGAGAATTTCTACTGTTTTTTGGTGGTGCTTTTCCGCCTGAAAATGGTGGTTTTTGACCAGTTGCGGAAGCAGTTGTAGCTGATCGTTTCAAAGTAATATTACTACCAATTTTAGCTGCTGTGATCGAACTATTGGGTTTGCCAGCTGATGCCCTTAAGGAAGAAGCCTTGGTATTAGCAAATGCTTTAATGGAATTTTGAGTACTAGGATTCGCTGCAATTGTATTCCTCGTTAGATTTGTGTTGTTGCTTACTGCAGATGCTGGCCTATTTAAAACACTGGAATATTTTAAAGGGCTACTTTGCGCTGCTGCCGGAAGCGTGGGAACCTTTTTATTTCCATCTGATTTGACTGCCTTTTCTTCTAATGGTAGATATTTTTTCAAAATAGTTTCGGGTGGTGTAGGATCTTTTTTTGTATTGTTAGCAAGAAAAACATTTTCCATGTCATTGAGTTTTTGCACGGTCATTTCTGCAGCTGATGGTTCTTTAGGAATATCTTGCTCTTTTTGATCAGCTTCTGCTAGTTCTTTAGCTTTTGATTGTCTTTCCTCTTCCTCCAGTCTTTCTTTTTCTTTTTCTAGTTCTTGTTGCTTTTTTAATTCCTCCTCTTGTTTCAGCTGAGCGTCTCTTTCTTGCTGTTCTCTTTGCATTTTTTCTCGAATTCCAGCTAACGTCAAATGATCGTCTTCTAGATCAGTTTGAGCGTATTGATGACTACGGTTTTCTAAAATCAAATGGGCCGTTTCGTCTTCTTGATTCTGAGCTCGTGGCGAGCCATGGTTGGCCGGTTGTTCACTTGTATGTTGTTCAGACTCTTTTCCAGTTTCAGCTTGATGCCGCTTTGACGAAGCGAACAGCTCCCGAACATTCACCCGGTAGCCCTTACGGGGAGAATGTTGATCTAAGTTGCCCAAGCATGGTGAACTTTTGCCGGAGTTACAAGGACAAGGGCTAGATTTTCCTGACATCGTGGGACTCGACAAAGACTTTGCTCGAACTCTAGGTACAGGATTACTTTTGCGTACCTCCCAAGCTAAGGAATTGGGTCTTTGTTGCAGTGGCCGTGATTCATAGTCCCAAGACACTTTGAACCATTCGCTCAAGGCCTTAAAATCGCGTACATAGTTTTCTAAAACTAATATCGCTTCTTGGCATGATGATATATTTTCATAACATTCTACTGTTTGATAGATTTCATTGACTGCACGTTGCAAATTTCCAAACAATAAAGCCCAGTAACGAGCCTGCAGTTCTGACTTCTTATCACGGCCTGTAGAGGCACTTCGTACCCTCGGACCAGTTGATTGTTTACTGGAATGCCGTGAGGGGGAGTGTGATTTTTTGGGAGTTAATGCTGTGGGAGGCAATAATGCGTTAGGAGATTTTGGAGGTTTACGATGTGATAAAGGTGATGACACAGCTTCTGAAAAAGAAAATTACATAATGAGAAGCATTGTTAAAAATCATATAATATATATAGGGAGCGAAAATAACAATTAGTTTTGTATTTTCGAAGGAAAAAAGCAACCATAAGAAAATATCGGAGATCCAAATGAATCACGCCATTTTGCTTTTAAAATTCTTGATTTTTATTTAATTTGTTTACAGATATACCCCCATATGCAAAAAAAATAAGGTGTGTTTGAAATGTATGTTAAAACCGGTTTTTCTATGGAAATTTTGTTTTAACATACATTTCAAAGACACTTTATTTTTTTGCATATGGGCGATAATTGTTAGTTTATTCATTTTTTGGCTGAAATAGTTAATGATGAAATAGAACACCGGCGCAACGTGTTTTTCCATACAAATTTGCATTTTAAATAAGTCGACTAGAGCAGTTTTTAAATAGAATTAAATTTATTTTGAGAACGTATTTTTATTTCTTTTATTGCAAAAGCACAAAAAGCTATCATATTTTCATAAATTGGAATATTAGAATATCTAATCAGACTAGCAGAACGGACTAGTACTACTAATTTCGACAGCCGCTACACTGTCATCATCATCGTCCTTTGTTCACTTTTACCACGTTTGATCGTGGATACTAGTATTCTAATATTCCACTCTTAAAAATAATTTGAGTTGACATTAATTCAACTATTGAACTTAAGCCGAATAATAATAATTTCCGACTTAAACCTATTTCAGTTCGAATAACAATTACGTACAAATATTTTCATAAATTTTCATTGGTCCAGTTTACAACACCTCATTCCGTAACTGTTTACTCGTTATATTGGTAAAATTTCCCATACATTTTGTTGTTAAAAAATTTTTTAAATTAATTTTATAGCAACAAAATATATGCAAAATTCTACCAAATTTAACTAGTAAGCAGTTACCGAATGTTGTGTGAACTGCAATATTCTTTTTTAAACAAAAAGTGGGTAAATAAAGGACAATAAAAATAAAAGGAAACAGCAAAATTTTAATAAAATTAATGAGAAATTTGTCGCTTCGGTTGTAGTTTTTATTATGGGCTTTGTTACTTTCTGACTGATTTTCGGTCTTGTTCTGTTTCATCACTTGCTCGTATTTTCCTCATATAACCCCATAAAATTTTGTTAAATAGCTGATGTTTCTTTAATATTAGTATCAACGATCAAACGTGGTAAAAGCGAACAAAGGACGCTGATGATGACAGCGTAGCGGCTGTTGAAATTAGTATTACTAATACGTTCTGCTAGTCTGATTATATATTCTAATATTCCACTCTATAAAAATATTTGAATTTACATTAATTCAATTATTAAACTTAAGCCGAATAATAATAACTTCTGATATATATATTTTTTTGTATATTACATTTTAAATTATAAAATCATTTTTAAAATTGTTTAAATTCGCTTCTTTCGAATATTGCTGTCTAAAACTTCCCTGCGGAAAATTTGGTGACAAATGACCCAAAAGTACTCGTCCCATGACTTGAGAAAGTGAGACTGGTACCAAAAATAAGGAGTAGTGAATGGTGAAAAAAGACATATTGTGTAAATGGTCACATATTAACCATTTTCAGTCAATTCAGTTGGTACTCCGGCTAGTATATTGGTAAACGGCACTGAACTAATTCGATGAACCTGGATCAAAGGCCTATTACATAGCATCTATATAATATTAATTGTCTCCCTTCAATGAGACTGCCATTCCACTCAGGAACCTGTTCCGTAACTATATTCAGATATTAATTCCAGCTTAACTGGTATTTACAACATTGAAATATAAGTTCCCCTGTGGTCGATTAGGTAGTCTGCTAGCCTGTCATGCCGGAGGTTGTCGGTTCGAATCCTATCAAAGACATCGCTTAAAAATAAAATACAATTTTTACTTGGACTGGTCCCTACCACCTGGGGACCGGTCACGTAACTTGTTTTGTGCCAGTTCCATTTACCGCAGGGTTTGTACAACCTTTAAATGAAAATCAAGGTAATAATGTTTAAAGATCAACACGTAGTAAATAGTATTACCTTGCATAGATGTTGCCTGTGATTCTCATCTTTGGTAATTTTTCCATGGTAGTCTTGTACAAGTTTTATACCTCTTTCAGCGCAGTCGTTTACAATTTTCACATTTTCAACAATTTCCTTTCCCTTTCTGTATTCTTCCATATTATTCCAAGTACTTGGATCGCTTTTTAGAAAATTTGTTGATATTTGAAACCTGTTTAAGAGCTTTTTTGTATTTTTAGAGAATAATTCTTTCAATATTGTTGAATTATCCCAAGTAACAAAATTTTCTACATTTCCGCGTCTTCAGATTCTTCCTGCTTACTTTCTTCAGGTAGGTTTAAACACATCTTTTCAATTAGTTGAGCCTTAGTTTCTGTGTGGATTCTGTCATCAAATAATGCAAATCCCACACATTCCTCATTTGAGTAATACAGGTGATTAATGAATTTTGATATAGTCTTTTCTGATATTTTCTATTAACTGATTTGTAGTTCTCTAAGCATTTTAGGAATTCAATATCATTCAAGGGCGCTAGCTCCGCTTTATGTGCGTTGAACCAGGAAATAGCATAGCACTTAATAATGAATCCAGCGACTTCAGTTAGCCCGTTTAATGCAGGTTCGGTTATACTAGGAAATTGGTTTCTGAACGTTAAAATCTTTAAGCAATAAATAGCTTTAGCCATCCACCTTGCTAAGTGCATAGCGCCTGGTCTTACAAATTTTATTCCACGGGGAGGAACTCTACCTAAAAAAAGTATAATTAACTTCAGGAACTCCTTATAATCAGCTCGTGGAGTCTTCTAAAATTTTTTTGTTGACGAACTGTAAAATCTCGTCGCTTGTATTGCCTAAAATTTATTTTATTCGTGAGCATGTTAATCCTGTCAAATATTTATCCTGTTTAACCTTAGGCCAATGGTTTTGAATTTTTTAAATATTGAAATATCAGTTACAGTTGGTACCCATTTCTTCTACAAAAACTGCTGCTAGTACTATTTCAAAAATATGATGTCTACACCCAAGGAATAAAATTTCTCTTCCTAATTTTTTCTCTAAAATATTACATGCTCCCTTAAATTTGCCTGTGTTTGATGCAGTTGTGTCAAACACAAATGCCTGCGTTTTTTCAAGAACTTGGTTCTCTTCTAGAGTGTCGTATACTGCTGATGCTATTTCTAGTCGAGTTCCGGATGGTATATCAGGCATGTTTAAAATTTGTTCCAGTTGAGGAGAAGTTGCTACTACTGACAGACAGTCTTCGGGGTTTCCCGTTAAACTAGGTAGTAGTTTTGTATCCCAGTGTATTGTAAGAGGTTGTGTTTTTTGTTTGAATTTTGACATAATATTAGAGCCTTTTTCTTTACGTAATGCATCTCTTTGTAGGCGTATGGAATTTATAGTTACAATAAATTGTGATGTGCTTACACTAGCGGCATCCAGGACAGCTACTATTACATGAACCGCGTCTCTGGAGCTTAACTTTAATTTATCTAAAACGGCTGCCAGTCTTGGAGTTAAAATAGCCTTGCATGGCCTTTAGTTTGTGGTATTTGCAGCTTCATAGTTTTTTGCTGATGTATTTAAAATAAAATCAGTATCATATATGTTTTGGATGGATTCCTCGATTTCTGAATCTCCCGAACATACGTCATCATAACCGAGAAAGCCTGTCAAAATAACTGCAATAACTACTAAGCAAAGTTAAAGTTTATTTCTTATATATAACTTTTGATGTTGACGGACCTTCCTGTGACTGTTTCTTTCTAATTTCTTCTTGTTTCTGGCGATTTTTTTTTGTGTATCTTCCTTGTTCATAAAATTTACATCAATACCTAACATACAACCTTCGCGCCCTTTTGATATCTGCTTAATCAAAAACTGTTTGTCCTCCTCGATTTTCATCATTCGAATGAACGAAACAAATTATTTAGCAAAATTTTCCACGTTTCTCGTTTTACTTTGTAAAAATCGGAATTAAGTTTTTTATGTTTCGACAGTTTTCTCCACTCGTTATACAATAGCATTAATTTTTCAGCTTTTATGCTTTGCTGAACTGGAATACGGGCTTTTTTCCCAAAATATAGAGCACTTCTGTATCACTAAACGAGAACTTTCTTGAACACTTAATTTTTCATTTCGTAAATAATGAAAGAAAACTTTAAGACAATCTAATTGTGATGGCAGTTTACTGCCAGTTAGATGGTCTTTTTCATAACAAATTTAAAAAATTTCACTCCGCAAATTTGGCATATTTTTATTTAAAATCACTTTGAAAAGATGAAGTTTACTCGATAACTTAACACTTTTAACTATTTTCATAGAGTTTAAAAGTTCTAAATATTGTATAAATGAAAATTTTCAAAGCCTAGTAGGCAGCGGTACCGTTGGTGCTACTAAAGTAGCAATTTGCAACTTTTTCGACTGCTTGGATACTATTTTGCTACTTTTACAAAATGCACCCAAATGTGATACTTTTTGTAATTCTTGCCACTTTTTTGATACTTTTTACTAAATGAAGAGATACTTGAGACAATTTTTCTTACGCAGTGAACTGAGTGGTGTTTTTTTTGCAAAATCAATATTTTGAAATGCTTTAAATTACACTACTTTACAAGCAAAATAAATAAAGTTTCTAATGGATTTTTTAGTGATATTAGGATATGCTAAAACGAGAAAAGTAATGAAAAAATATTAATTGCAGCTACTTCCAGATAACGACACATGTGTGTTTTTTATGTATACTTTCAGAGTCAAAAGCTGGTTCGATTAAAGTGATCTACATATTATTTGAAAGGCTTGCGCGTCGAATAGTGGACAATTAGCCTTGATCGGATAAATAAAGACTCAGTTATAGGTGATCAAAGTTAACATTTTATATAATTTTTAAACATTTTCACCAAATTGTCTCTTCGGAAGCTGTTTCGTACCATAAATAATAACAAAATTCATAGTTATAAATTTGTATTCTATTCGATTTCTATTCGATTAAAAAAAATAGATTTAAAAAAAATTTAAGCCACAATGAGCTAAAATTGCTATAAAAAAGACAAAACACTAATAACGTTTTCTTTTCTAGAAAAAGTCTAACAGTTTTTTAATTTTTAATGAAAAAATCGCAATTTAGCATTCGTTTACATCAAAAATTTAGCTTCGTAAGGGATGATACAATAATTTCTAATAAATTCACTTCCTCGAAAAATGACTATCTTGCAAATTTTTATTAAAAAGTGCAAAGAATGGAAATATTTTTTAAAAAAGAAAACGTCATAACATTTAAATTAACCAGTAAAAAACGAAACAAAACTATTAAATAAAGGATTTCCTAGTAAATTGAAATGCTAGTGTTTTAGTTTTTTCCTTCTAGCATTTTTAGTTTTTATCCGATTTCGGTCCATTATTGCTTAAAATTTTTGAAATCGAATAGACTATTCAATACTTTGTTTAGCTAGGGATCTTTTTTATTATTTTTGGTACAAAACAGACAACATTTGGTGATATTTAAAAGGTTTTAAACTTGATCCCCTATACTCAGTAATTTTTTATCCGATTAAAGTCAATTTCACACTATTCGACGCGTAATTTGGTAGCCTTTCAAACAAGAGCACTTTAATTAAACCAGCATTTGACTGGGGATAGGACTTTAACGGGAAGTAAAAATCGAAAAACACAAATGTACCGTTATGTGGACAATGGCCGAGATGAACATTTATATGTTACCCTAAAGAAATGCACTAGAAGCGTTATACTTTCCAAAAATAAAAATTTGTAAAGAAGTCTTATGTATTACGCGTTCTGCAATCGCCAAACTAGCTTTAGTACCAACTCTTTTCAACTTTTTTCTTTATTTTCACTGATTTCGTTCATGTGCTGAGCTGTCTCTTTTCATGTTCTTTCCTAGGGAATGGTAAACAGACTCAAAAATCGATTTTCGATTTTTAGATCAACCTTTTTCGTTTCGATTTTCAAGATCGATTAATCGGACCTCAAAATCGATTTTAAAATCGAAGATGATAATAGATTTGCAAACTTCTAAACATAACAAACTTTAATCATGGAAATTCATATAAACATTAAACAACATTAACAAAGAAAACCAGACAAAAACACAATTAAAATTTTGAATTTTAACAATTTTCTTTTATATAAAATTAGTAAATCTAAAAAAAATATTACAAATTATTCGACGTAGTTATTTTCAGAAAGAAGTGCATTGTTTGGTTTTTTGCAGAGTTACTATTGATTCATTTTTAGAAAACAAATGTTCAAATGGCATTGATGTCTCAGGGATGCACAAACTTTTCCTTGCATTACATATATGTGGGAACAAATTGATGTTTTCCACTCGTTTAGTGGATTTCTATTTCGATCAAACACTGTTCTCTTTATATACTGGCGTATATCAACAGGAATGCTGCTCAATACTTCATAAAAACAAACACATTTTGATATGATAAAAAAATCGATTTTAAAAGCCCAATAATCGATTTCGCAGACGTGAAGTCGATTCCGAAAAGTCGATTTCTTGTAACACAAAATCGATTTTCGATTGGAATCGAAATCGATTTACCATTCCCTATTCTTTCCATAGTTAGTCTCATTTACTGCCAGTTTTTGTATAATAAATCGAAAGTTTGGTGAGGATTTATTTGAAAGCAACAATAAAATACGATAATTTGTTTTTGTTGGCAATATAATTTGTCACACAAAAATTTTGTTTTATTTTACAAAAACTGGCAGTTATTACGAAATTATTCACACAATTTTCACTTTCATTATTTTTCCCCCCATTTGATCATGAGTTAAGACATTCTTTAGCATAACCTTTAATTTTGACATTTCAGCTTCATATAAAGATTTTCCTCGACCCATTGAAATTTCAAATTGCTTTATCGGCTTAGAAAGATCAAAAATGTATTAAAACCTAACAATTGGCGGAGAAGTTATAATGTAAATTATAAAATTAATCAGAAACTTAATCTGATTAGGCACTGCTCCTGGACAAAATTTGTTTTGCAGCAGTTATTTGATTAATTTAATTGTTTGCAACAGATTTCACGTAATGCATATTATTTATTAATTATTATTATTATTTTATTAGTAGTTTGAGCAATAGTTTGTGATAGAAGTGTCAAAAAGTATTACTAAAATGTTAAATCTAATCAGATGAGCGGCATTTAATGTTTGCTAACCTTTATTTTTAAGAATTAAATAACTTTTTTTACATTTTTCTTGTTATTAAAGTTGGCCCTTTTTTTCTCAGAAATCCCCTTTTTGTGCCCCTTTTATCTTGAAAATCCCCTTTTTGTGCCCCTTTTTGAAACTTTTCAACGGTAACGCTGCTAGCAGGCCATGATCTATTTTTTCATGAATCCGTTAATTATAAAATAACAATGAATTTGTGTCTAAGCTATTAAGCAGCAATACATATATTTTTTTAATTTCTCTCCTATATTCCAATGCCACTGTAGCCCCCATTGATGTATTTTAAATCATGTATAGTAAATTAACTTCAGATATGATATTTTAAGCTCTAAAATATATGAAACTGTAAAAGTCTAAAAACATTTTGCTATTAGTGGATTTAATTTCTATAAATCGAACGTTTTTAAATCGACTCGGTTTACAGAACAGGCAGGTATATTTCGATTTTTATGTTAAAGTAGATGTGCCTGGCCGCTTCGCGCGCTTAAATTTCGCTTTATGGCTATATGGTGTATGTAAAATATAATAATATAAAGTTGCTTACATAGGGGTATGTTTTGTATTTCAAGGAATTAAAATGCAAATTAATATTTATACAATGCTTTGATAATTCCGCACATTTTAATTCCACATGAAATACAGAACATACCCGATATTGTTTAAAGTTCAAGTGCTACACATGTTAAAAAACAACAGCATCTTTCAAATTTCCAGCAACATTTATATTAGTAAAATTGGGTATATTTTTTCTTTATTTCTACTTTAACTTAGAAATAAGATATTTTATCACGGTAAAAAGTACCCTAAGTTTGAATCAGGACTCTAAAGTACCACTTTTGCGTGATGCGTGTTCGGACAGAGAGATAGGCAAACATTCCAAATGTTAGTGTTTTGTGTTCTACAGCGAATACTGTTACGCCACCATAAAATTTTTTTAAAAATAGTTTATGTACAGAGACGCCCTTTTACAGTGTTATTATAATTATAGATGTTATAATTGTTACGGTCCCTAAATATATAATGAGCAAGGCCAAGGACTTCATGCACTCAAAAAAGGTATTTTAGGCGCCTTAAATATGACATGAAAGGCGCAAAATATGCACTAAAAACAATGAAATATGCACTTATTTTTAAAATTTTAGTTCAAAAAACCATAACATTTTAATACGTTGTCATAACAAAAATAAATATAAATACGGAGTGTACAGTACGTAAAAATACAATCGGTATTATTCCAGCTGTCGTCGTGGATGCAAAACTATGTTGCCTTGCGTTGTCTGTTCAAATTACTATTTCAATTGTCGTTGTCAACGTTTATCGATGACTGTCAACATGTACTTGGTATTCTGTAAGAAAATTTTACATTGATATTGTATTGCGACTACGCAGATTTTGTCGTCGTCCTTTTTGATAACGACTTGAAGTATTTAAAGTAATAAAAAATGTAGGGTATAGAACGGGAGCCAGTTATAAAAGCTTGTAGAAGAGTGGTGAAAAAACATTCGCAAAATTATGAGTATTTGCAAATCTAAAATCGATATCACGTCGCTCGAACTCTAAAAAGGCCAAAAACTTGGAATAAATCTACCACGAAAATGTTGAAAATTTGCAAAAATTGCCACATTGGAAACAAGCCCTAAAATTGATTAAAACTCGCAAAAACTGCTAAAAAAAAAAACTTTCAAGTTCTCGAAAAATTGCAAAATGTATTAAAAAAATCACTAAACATATAAAGAATAACATAATTCACAAGAAATGCTAGCTTAGCGAAAATTACTATGTCTAGAAAACGTTTTTGTCCTTTAATTTTGATGTTGTAATAAAACCGCGGCACAACAATGGACATTTTTTGATGATTTCGAATAACTAAGGATTTTTTTTTTCTAGATAAATTTTTTACAAAACAAAATACGTCAGGTGACGCTTTTGCTGTCCGTGCTACTTCAGTGTCCGTTCCCTGTTTTCTTAAATAAGTCGGCAACGATATTTTTGATTTTGTACTGATTAGGGTATTCAATCATCGAATAATTGAAGTCAAATAATGTTCGAAGAAAAAGAAATTTCAATTTCGAGTAAAAATTTATTCAAGTACATAATTTAGGCCGACTAATCAAATAACTCGACTAAAAATTTTTTGTAAATTAGCCTTTTTTGATTAGGTTTTTGTAGACTTCTTAATAAATTTTTGAAATTATGTGAAATTTGCCATTCAATTCAAGCGTTTTTTTCATACTCATATTCCGCATTCAAAGAATTACGTAAACTACGATCCCGCCCTGTTGTCCATTACTATGCTTCAAATTAGAACTACTACTTAGTTTTTAATAAAATTAGTACGTACTTTTATCATTATCTGAAAGTAGTTACAAATTGTTGATATGTATTAATAAAATAAGTAGACAACCACTTTTTGAGTCAACATGTGTTTGTATGTGAAAACTAACTTTCGTCGCTTAAACTTATAAGTAAACAATAGCTGAGTGGGTAAAGTTCTTGTCTTCATATCTGAACGAGCACAGGTTCGTATCCCAGGTGGGTCAAAAAAATAAATATGAAAAAATAAAATAAAATTGAAAAACTATAAATAAAACATAATGTGTATACTTATTTTTTAGCTTTAAGTAAGCCAAATAATAACTAGTTAATTGCTGTGACAAAGTAAATACATTTGTAAAGGGTATCCCTTATTTTTTGTACTTCTCAACCAAAAATAAGTAGTTATCGAGTCAAATATTAAGTAGTTATGACTTAAATCCTCATATACTTTTTTGCCTACCAGTAAGCATAGATTTTGCTGGGCAAGTAATTTAAACACTGAGCTATTGTTGACTTTAAGTTTAAGCAACAAAAATTAGTTTTCATATACAAGCACATGTTGACTTAAAAAGTGGTTGTCTGCTTATTTTATTAATATATGTCAACGAATTGTAAGTAGTTTCAGATCGTGAGAAAAATACGTACTAATTTTATTAAAAACTAAGTAGAAGTTCTAATTTGGAGCATAGTAGTAAGATTAATATGTACCACTAATTACTTCGTAGCCCATTAATAAAGTACTACTGATTACAAAAATGGCAATAGTTTTTTCTATCTTATTACCATTTGGGAGTCTTTAAAATTAAATGAAGAATAAAAAGACTTAGGATAATATGCATAACGAATACTTGGCATGAAGATAGCATAACCGGTGAAATTGAACTGACTCTTAACGAGTTCTTATGGAATATTTGACATTAAAAATCGGTATACAACATAGGAATGAGTCAGGAGTACAAGATACAGTAATTTTTAATGTCCAATATTATGGGAAAACTCTTTAAGAACCAGTTAGATTTCGTCACTTATGCTAATTTTCAGCCAAGTTTTAGTTATGCATACGGCCGTTAATTGATAATAACCAGGGCTCGGACTTTCATGCAAATGCATGTTTTTTGTGGTGATAGATAAAAAGGTATTGACTAATTATCAATGCAAATCATCATATTTTAAGTAGTTTGGCATCGATTTGTATTGCATTAAAAAATTACAAAATAATATTTTTTTCGTAGATCTTGTTATAATAATATACTACTATAATCGTCCTTTAATTTCTCAATAAAGATTTTGATATAAGCTTAGATGGAATCGCTACCGAATTTGTTGACAACCTTTTGGTGTTGGGTGTTATTGTAGATAATAGGCTTTCCTTTATTCCACATTTTAACTCTTTGCACGGTAAGATCTTTGGAATCTTGCGTAGGCTGTTCTCGACAAAGTAGTTTTTACTGCTCAAAAAACATTTGAAAGTCTGTACATAAGATAAAGGATTTGTAACTTTGCGTTTGAAGTCTACTGACGATTTTGTAAAGCACCAATGAAATGCTGCATATAGACAAAGCTTAAACACCAGCAAATAAATTTCATTTAAAATAAAATTATGACAATATGTCAAATAATAAATTTCTTAAGTAAATAAATAAACAAAAATTAAGTGAGTGAAGACAATTATGCCGAGTTAAATATGTTTTGACGTAAACCCTTCCCTCATTACATCTTTGGGCATATTTACCAAATGTGTTATCGCTTCCCATATATGTTTTCGCTATTCTAATATGATTTCGCTTCTCAAATACGTTTTTCTTCTAAATATGTTTTCGCTTTTCAAATATGTTTTTGTTATAAATATGTTTTCGCTTTCCAAATATGTTTTAGTTTTTCAAATATGTTTTCGTTTTCTAATTTATGTTTCCTAAATATGTTTTTTTCTGCAACAGCACTAGTCTTGTTTCTCTGAGGGATTTTGTGAATTCCGGAAAAACAAAGATTACGGGATGGGAAATACCGTGTTTTGAAGATATTCCATCCCTTATTTGTAATCCAATTTGAAATAACGGAGAAAATGACCAGATCTAATTTTATATAATTTTTAAATTTTTTGTGAGTACTGGTACTCTCTCTCTGAGGGATTTTGTGAATTCTGGGAAAACTAAGATAGATTACAGGATGGGATATACCGCGTTTTGAAGGTATTCCATCCTATTCTTACATTCATTTCTGAAAATCCCGAGAAAATGACCAGATCTATTTTTGAATAATTCTTTAATTATTTGTGAGTACTGCTACTGTTTCTTTGAGGGATTTTGTGTATTCTGGATGGAATACCTTTAAAACGCGGTATATCCCATCCTCTAATCTATCTTAGTTTGCCCAGAATTCACAAAATTCCTCACAGAAACGGTACCAGTACTCACAAAAAATTTAAAAATTATTTAAAAATAGGTCTGGTCATTTTCTCTAGATTTTCAAAAAGGATTACAAGAATAGGATGGAATACCTTCAAAACGTGGTATATCTCATCCTGTAATCTATCTTAGTTTTTCCAGAATTCAGAAAGGTGTTGCCATTTAAAAAACACCCTGTGATGATCTTTCTATTGCTGTGACTACAAGTCTTCACTTTTTTTATTTATTTTTTTTTCTTTTTTATTCTGAGATATCCCTCTGTAAATGACAGTTAAAAATTCTTATTGCAGTGGCCTGATTTTTAAAGAAAATCTTACGTTTTGCCAAATGATGTAATTAGAATTATTACTACTTCCAACTTTAAAAAACTTTTTTTTTGCAGTTTGAAAAACAAATCGACCAACTATTATACCATTTTGGAATTCGGGCTAATCGCGCCAATGTTTGATGTCATTTGCCAAAAGTACCTAGTACAATTTTTTTCAACAAGGCCGGTTAAAGTCGGGAGTAGTAATAATTTTAAGTACGTCGTTTGGCAAAACGTAAGATTTTCTTTGAAAATCAGGCCACTGTTTTATGAATTTTTAAATGTCATTTACAGAAGGAAATCTCACAATAATATAGGAGAAAAAATAAGAAAAGTGAAAATTTGTAGTCACAGCAATAGAAAGATTATCACAGGGTGATTTTTTTTTAATGTCAGCTTCTTTTAAAAGAAGTGACATAGATTTTTTTCCTAACTTTTTTCGGAACACTTTCTACTTTCCCTATTACCCGCTTTCGGCTTGACGTTGATTAATGGGACACCCTGTATATCTCTTTTTTAAGAGCTAAAATTTAAATCAGCGTACTTGAATTAGGTTTACCCACTGGGTGCTCTTTTTATCCCGAAACAGAAAAGTTTTAGAATTCATGCAGTGTAATTAAACAAATTTTAAATTTGTGTTTTTAATTACCTATAATTATTCCATAACGGAAACGCCGAAGATTTTGTTGGTATGCTTAACGTGCTATAAAAAACGGAATACGGAAGGAATGTGATCCGAAGCACTCCAGAATTTCTTATCAGAAGCAAGAACAGAAATAATTTGAAATCTCATTTGCAAAGTTGCAGTGTACACTTTAATTGACATTAATTATCACTTTCCAGAGCTACAATCATCTGCCTAGAGCGGCCCACCCACTTGCAATATAATTGTGCAATTTTTCGTATTGCACAAAAATATCATCAATGTGTATGTCATATTCGAAAGTGGCTCAATATATTGGGATAAATCAAAACACTTTTGATTTTTATTGTACAATCAAGAAAATGGTGTATTGTGTTGGCAGCATTGATCAGTTATGTTTACTTTTCCACTGTATGGAAAATTGGACAACATGTATTTTGTTTGAAAATATTGTGCTATTTAAGGCCATTTCACATTGTACTACAAGCTTTGAGATTTTTATTAGATTTTGTAAGACGAAAATCAAATCAAAATCAGTCCGACTGTCAAAAAATCTTAAAGAACATTTTCTCATTACATTTTGTTTCTACACTATCACATTCCAAATAAAACTTAACATAAATAATTTGCAATAAAGCACATTATTTCGTTCTTCTTTTTCTTTATTTATGCCGACAAACAAATACACAACTGTTTTTGGTATTCGTTTGTTTGTGCAATAGACAACGCTGATAAAATGAAAAATGAGATTTTTTTTCTTTTTTTTCGGTTATATGTATTAATTTATTATTGTATCTTCAATAAAATTGAACTAACAATAAGTAATCAAATCTTAACTCTAAAATTTTAATTTTTAAGTCCAGCCAGTGCCAGACAAAAATATTTGTTTCAGCGGTTGGTTGTTTGGTTGTTTACGTCTCTCGTGTTCGGCTGAGAGCAATAGTGTGCCTCCTTCTCAGCCGAGTGTGGCCTCTAAAGTTAATGATGTTTCGGGCTAGGGGATTTGGGTGCAACTCAAGTCTTTTTATGTAGCTTGTCACGTGTTTAGAAAACACTGTCTTAACCGGCGGCACATCTAGGTCTTTATGAATTCGCTTGTTTCTGACATACCATGGGGCTGCTGTAATCGTACGGAGTATTTTATTTTGTTGCCTTTGAATTTTTCTACATTTGATGCCGAGGCAGTGCCCCATAACTGGATTCCGTAGGACCATATTGGTTTTAGAATGGAGTTGTATAGAAGAAGTTTACAATCTAGGCTTAGAGTAGAGTTCCTTCCAATGAGCCAATTTATTTTAGCTGATTTTAATTTCATTTGGGTCACCTTTGCATTTATGTGTGACTTCCATGTTAGACGACGATCAAGATGAACACCGAGATATTTTACTTCAGTGTGTTGAGGTATAGTTTGGTTATTTATTTGTATAGGTGGGCAGGTTTCTTTGCACAATGTAAAAGTAATGTGTAGACATTTTCCAACTGGGGTATATAATCTAGCAAATTGCGGGTGGCTTCTTGATGGCTTTTGTGAACACTTAGAAAAGCTGTATCATCAGCGAATGTTGATATGTGTATGTTACTGCTTACCGGCAAGTCAGAGGCATATATCAGATATAATACAGAACCGAGGATGCTGCCTTGAGGAACTCCGGCTTCAATGGGTTGCGGAGGGCTTTGAAAATTACCTTCTTTAACAACAAGTTTTCTCTCAGTTAAGTAGCTTTCTAAAAGTTTAAGGATGTTTTCGGGTAGGTTTTGCTTTAGTTTCTGTATTAAACCTGCGTGCCATACTTTATCAAATGCCTGAGAAACATCGATGAAGAGCGCAGAACAATATTTCTTTTCTTCGAAGGTTTTTCTAACCACGTTCACGAGTCTATGTGTTTGTTCAATCGTACTATGTTGTCTCCTAAAACCGAATTGGTGGTCTGGAATGCATCCAGTACGATTCAGTATGGGTGTTAGCTTACTATAGGACTCCACCTTCGTATGATCTTTGCCTGGTTTAGGTATCATGGTAATCAGCGAAACCTTCCATTCTGCGGGATAGCATTTGAGGCGCAAAATACTGTTAAAAATAAATAGAACTATCCGTTTTGCAGTATAGGGTAGCTCTAAGAGCATTTTATTGCTTATTTTATCAGCGCCTGGGGCTTTTTTCGAGTTTAAGCCGGCAATATAGTGTTCAATCTCACGAATGTTGAACCTCAAAGTAACATCTGGTATAGCGAGGACTGGTGGCAGCTCAACTATAGTATCAGACGTATTTGGAGTAAATACTTTCTGCAAGTGGTTTACAAACAGAGTACCTTTTTCAGCGTCAGTTCTTGCCCAGTCTCCATTCGAAGCTCGCAATGGAGGCTTATATATCACTGGTCTTTTGAGGCCTCGGGCTGCTCTCCATAGCGAATAGTCTTTTTGAGGTGTTGCGTCGAGCCCATTTAGAAAGTTTTGAAGAGAAGCGGTTTTTTGATATTCTAGTAAAGTTTTCAGCTGTTTAGTACATTCCTTCAGCCTAAATTTTAGCTGAGGGGATCTGTAGCGTTGCCATTCTCTACGAACTCTTCTTTTTTCGGATAAAAGCCGTTCTACATCTGCTGAAAAAATTTTATTATATCTCACCTGACGATTTGTAGTAGTAGCATTTAGAGCAGCTTGCTTAAGGTTTGCCTCAAACATTCTAATAGAGTCATCTATGTCAGCAGGCGTTTTTAATGGAATATTTTTTGTATTTCAACCAATTTATACGTGTGGTTGTCATCGTTAAATCACAAGTGGGTGAATATGTTGTATGTGAATATATAGTGACAATAGTTGGTGAGTGATCTGAAGACAAATCTAAAGATGCTTCAACTTGGATCATTTCGCTGGGCACACCCTTTACTACTCCAAAATCAATAACGTCAGGTATTTTTCGGCGATCTGTTGGCCAGTAAGTTGGCTGCCCACTTGATATAACATTTAACCGCATTTTTGAAATTGTGTTAAACAAAACGCGACCCTTTGACGTGATGAGGCGAGATCCCCAGAACGTGTGCTTAGCGTTGTAATCACCGGCGGCCAAAAAGCGTGGGCCTAGTGAATTAAAAAATCTACTATACTGATTTTCTGTAATAGAGTACCTGGGAGGAGAGTAAATTGATGAAATCACCAGGTTTTGACGAAAAGCTTCAATGCAGATGTTAGTTGCTTGAAGATAGTCTTCACAATGATCACTCATTAAGTAATGTTTTAATCGCGATTTTATTAGTATACCCGAGCCACCACAAGCTCTACCTTGGGGGTCCTTAGTGTCGTAGAGAGTATATCCGTTGATTTTAAAAAAAACTTCTAGCAGTCAAGTGCGTCTCAGAGATAAGCATAACATCAATTTGTTTATCCATCATGAAGTATTCTAGTTCGTTTTTATGTTGGCGGATGCCGTTTGCGTTCCAGAAACAGAGTTCATGGTTTGTTTAATGCAGCCTGCAATAATGTAGACTGCATTTTCAACACTTCCTGCATCATGCAGGTCATGTTGGTTGTAAAAAAATTTACGGTTTGTATTAAATTTTCTATTGAAGCCTCAAGTCGATCAAAATTGAAACCACTGTTTTCGTTGGCAAGAGGCCGTTTTTGAGCTGGGGGCTGGTTAGACTTCAAAGCATTAGCGTACGAGAACTGGCTGTTTGGTATGTTTTGCGCTATGGGCTGGTTGGCCTTAAAAATTTTGGCGTATGAAGGCCGGCTGGTAGCTGGTTGGCGCAACTGGGGATAATTTGTATTGTCGAAATTAGGTTGAGCATAGGTGTGATTACGTCTGTTAGACAAAGACTGCTTAACATGTACATAGACAGGGCAGCCCCTGTAGTTTGCAGTGTGATTTTGATGGCAATTGCTACACTTTTTCATTTTGGAATCATCTTTTTGCTTATCACAATTGGCAGTGCTGTGTAGTTCACCACAGACGACACAAACGGTGCGCAACTTGCAATATGTTTTGGTGTGGCCATATTCTTGGCAATTTAGACATTGAATGGGCCCTGCTCGCTCGTGTGGTTCCTCTACGGTAACTCGTCGGTGCAGCAAATATCTTAAGCTGTAAATGGGGTGTACTTCATTCCTTTTTAATTTCATATCACCTGGTTCCATTTCCACACGAAATAGTGGCTTGGGGAACTCGCTCTCTATTTTTAATGTTAGTAACATTTTTTACTTTAAAATTATTATTTATTAGACCCGCTTTTACCTCTTCTGGATCCACGTATGAATCGATGCCTTTTATCACTACCTGGAGGCCTTTTGCACTTTTCAATTGGTAGGTGTAAAAATTTTTGTTTTGTGTTGCAAACTCCGAAACTACTGAGCGGTAATGATTTTCTTCATTTACTTGAATTTTTGTTTCATTAATCGCACCACGTTTTATCGGGATCACGTAAAACGCCTCTTCACCGATTAATTTTACTAGCCTTTTAATTAGCTCATTCGAGTTTTTCTCTCTTAAGTATATTGGGGGCGGCCTGACAATGGTGATTTCGTCTTCGTCGTTTTGTAGAAGTGAAAACCGTTTTCAGAGAGCGCCGCATCGGATTTACCATCTTGGCCATTTTCGCCAATGGAGCGAGGTTTTTCGATCTTGGACTTCTTTGTCTTTTTTTATTATTTATCACTTTAAAATAGCGATCAATACCCATTTGGATTTTTGGATTTTCTGAATCAGTTTCTAAGGGGACACTTTCTGTCGTTTTTTCTTTTTCAGCTTGATGTTGGATCATATTGTTGGCACTTGTGCTTTGCTGTGAAGCTGGTATCAAAAAATTTACTTTTATATTATGGTCCGTCATAGACATTGAATTTGAGCGTACCCGTGTACGCAAGTGTAAATTTTTGTTTACTTGGGTTATCACATTCTGCAGCACCAACAGTAATGTAGGCATTTCTGTTGTTTGTTGTTGTATTCGTACTCATTTGGTACGAATACCAAATATATTTGTTGTTTGTGTGCCTACTTGCTTATAATTATAATTTACTTTACAAAAAGAAATGAAGAAATGTATAGGTACGTAAAATATTAAACAAAACGGTGTTTGTTAATACTTTGTTGTTGCGAATATTTTTCTTTTTTTATAAATATTGTATGTATATTTTTATATAGTTTATTTTGTTCATCGACGGCAAATTAATGCTTGTTTCTACTTCGAGAGTAAGCTGCGAAATCTAATCAGATGAGCGGCATTTATTGTTTGCTAACCTTTATTTTTAAGAGTTAAATAACTTTTTTTACATTTTTCTTGTTATTAAAGTTGGCCCTTTTTTCTCAGAAATCCCCTTTTTGTGCCCCTTTTATCTTGAAAATCCCCTTTTTGTGCCCCTTTTTGAAACTTTTCAACGGTAACGCTGCTAGCAGGCCATGATCTATTTTTTCATGAATCCGTTAATTATAAAATAACAATGGGTTTGTGTCTAAGCTATTAAGCAGCAATACATATATTTTTTAATTTCTCTCCTATATTCCAATGCCACTGTAGCCCCCATTGATGTATTTTAAATCATGTATAGTAAATTAACTTCAGATATGATATTTTAAGCTCTAAAATATATGAAACTGTAAAAGTCTGAAAACATTTTGCTATTAGTGGATTTAATTTCTATAAATCGAACGTTTTTAAATCGACTTGGTTTACAGAACAGGCAGGTATATTTCGATTTTTATGTTAAAGTAGATGTGCCTGGCCGCTTCGCGCGCTTAAATTTCGCTTTATGGATATATGGTGTATGTAAAATATAATAATATAAAGTTGCTTACATAGGGGTATGTTTTGTATTTCAAGGAATTAAAATGCAAATTAATATTTATACAATGCTTTGACAATTCCGACACATTTTAATTCCACATGAAATACAGAACATACCCGATATTGTTTAAAGTTCAAGTGCTACACATGTTAAAAAACAACAGCATCTTTCAAATTTCCAGCAACATTTATATTAGTAAAATTGGGTATATTTTTTTCTTTATTTCTACTTTAACTTAGAAATAAGATATTTTATCACGGTAAAAAGTACCCTAAGTTTGAATCAGGACTCTAAAAGTACCACTTTTGCGTGATGCGTGTTCGGACAGAGAGATAGGCAAACATTCCAAATGTTAGTGTTTTGTGTTCTACAGCGAATACTGTTACGCCACCATAAAATTTTTTTAAAAATAGTTTATGTACAGAGACGCCCTTTTTACAGTGTTATTATAATTATAGATGTTATAATTGTTACGGTCCCTAAATATATAATGAGCAAGGCCAAGGACTTCATGCACTCAAAAAAGGTATTTTAGGCGCCTTAAATATGACATGAAAGGCGCAAAATATGCACTAAAAACAATGAAATATGCACTTATTTTTAAAATTTTAGTTCAAAAAACCATAACATTTAATACGTTGTCATAACAAAAATAAATATAAATACGGAGTGTACAGTACGTAAAAATACAATCGGTATTATTCCAGCTGTCGTCGTGGATGCAAAACTATGTTGCCTTGCGTTGTCTGTTCAAATTACTATTTCAATTGTCGTTGTCAACGTTTATCGATGACTGTCAACATGTACTTGGTATTCTGTAAGAAAATTTTACATTGATATTGTATTGCGACTACGCAGATTTTGTCGTCGTCCTTTTTGATAACGACTTGAAGTATTTAAAGTAATAAAAAATGTAGGGTATAGAACGGGAGCCAGTTATAAAAGCTTGTAGAAGAGTGGTGAAAAAACATTCGCAAAATTATGAGTATTTGCAAATCTAAAATCGATATCACGTCGCTCGAACTCTAAAAAGGCCAAAAACTTGGAATAAATCTACCACGAAAATGTTGAAAATTTGCAAAAATTGCCACATTGGAAACAAGCCCTAAATTGATTAAAACTCGCAAAAACTGCTAAAAAAAAAAACTTTCAAGTTCTCGAAAAATTGCAAAATGTATTAAAAAAATCACTAAACATATAAAGAATAACATAATTCACAAGAAATGCTAGCTTAGCGAAAATTACTATGTCTAGAAAACGTTTTTGTCCTTTAATTTTGATGTTGTAATAAAACCGCGGCACAACAATGGACATTTTTTGATGATTTCGAATAACTAAGGATTTTTTTTCTAGATAAATTTTTTACAAAACAAAATACGTCAGGTGACGCTTTTGCTGTCCGTGCTACTTCAGTGTCCGTTCCCTGTTTTCTTAAATAAGTCGGCAACCGATATTTTTGATTTTGTACTGATTAGGGTATTCAATCATCGAATAATTGAAGTCAAATAATGTTCGAAGAAAAAGAAATTTAAATTTCGAGTAAAAATTTATTCAAGTACATAATTTAGGCCGACTAATCAAATAACTCGACTAAAAATTTTTTGTAAATTAGCCTTTTTTGATTAGGTTTTTGTAGACTTCTTAATAAATTTTTGAAATTATGTGAAATTTGCCATTCAATTCAAGCGTTTTTTTCATACTCATATTCCGCATTCAAAGAATTACGTAAACTACGATCCCGCCCTGTTGTCCATTACTATGCTTCAAATTAGAACTACTACTTAGTTTTTAATAAAATTAGTACGTACTTTTATCATTATCTGAAAGTAGTTACAAATTGTTGATATGTATTAATAAAATAAGTAGACAACCACTTTTTGAGTCAACATGTGTTTGTATGTGAAAAACTAACTTTCGTCGCTTAAACTTATAAGTAAACAATAGCTGAGTGGGTAAAGTTCTTGTCTTCATATCTGAACGAGCACAGGTTCGTATCCCAGGTGGGTCAAAAAAATAAATATGAAAAAATAAAATAAAATTGAAAAAATATAAATAAAACATAATGTGTATACTTATTTTTTAGCTTTAAGTAAGCCAAATAATAACTAGTTAATTGCTGTGACAAAGTAAATACATTTGTAAAGGGTATCCCTTATTTTTTGTACTTCTCAACCAAAAATAAGTAGTTATCGAGTCAAATATTAAGTAGTTATGACTTAAATCCTCATATACTTTTTTGCCTACCAGTAAGCATAGATTTTGCTGGGCAAGTAATTTAAACACTGAGCTATTGTTGACTTTAAGTTTAAGCAACAAAAATTAGTTTTCATATACAAGCACATGTTGACTTAAAAAGTGGTTGTCTGCTTATTTTATTAATATATGTCAACGAATTGTAAGTAGTTTCAGATCGTGAGAAAAATACGTACTAATTTTATTAAAAACTAAGTAGAAGTTCTAATTTGGAGCATAGTAGTAAGATTAATATGTACCACTAATTACTTCGTAGCCCATTAATAAAGTACTACTGATTACAAAAATGGCAATAGTTTTTTCTATCTTATTACCATTTGGGAGTCTTTAAATTAAATGAAGAATAAAAAGACTTAGGATAATATGCATAACGAAT
>CATQFL010000007.1:95000-132660 GCA_956483635.1 Panzeria rudis | reverse complement strand
TTATTTAGTTGATTTTCATATAAATTTAAATTGTAATTAAACACAACTTCTGTTTTTCAGTCGTATTTAGTTGTTCTTATTTAATTCGTGACAAAAATATGGTAGCACCATCAACTATTATCAATTTCCCATAAATTTCCTAAAAAAGCAGCTGTTCAATATAAACAAAGCAAAATCCAACAAATATATATTTTTCTCATGCAAAAAATAAGAATAATCAAGAGTTTCTGCAATGTTTTAAAAGAATAAAAACAGTTTACAAAATCACAAAAAGACAAATATACCCAAAGAAAGCTCAAATTTTACGCCAACAAAAGTTGAATTTTTAGCGGCCACAATTTGTTTGTTTGCACAAGAACAACAAGCGGTCAAAATCATATGGTAATTTATAAAACTTAAATCGAATTTAAGTGTACAAGATTGGTGTTATAAGTTATATTTAAATGTGATCTATAAAAATGAGTTTTCTATTTAAATAGAAATTAAGTTTAAGAACCATTTAATTATTAAGTCAGAAACTGGAGCTAAATGTGGCACGTCTAAATTTGAAACACCATGCTTTTCTCATGGCCAATTATATGTAGCCTGCTCACGTGTCCCAAGTGCTAAATATTTGTTCATTTTTACACCAAATGGAAGAACACCGAATATTGTGTATAAAAATGTCTTATCACCTCTACAGTAGTTATATTTGAATAATTGAATAACAATATTTTTAAGAATATATACTAACACATAAATTTATTGGTTACGCTTTTATAATACGCAATAGAAGTTGTAATTCAAACATTAGTTTTAAAAATAAATACTATTTATTTATTTTATTGATAAGAATAAAAACGATATTTTACTATGGCTATATAAGTAGAGACGCCTAACCAATTTTATATCATTAAAGGTCGTATTAAAAACATAATTCATATATTTTTTTTTATATCTAAGGCCTGAAGGGATCTCCACAGCTCTCCACCGCAACATATTAACCCATCCATCGCCGGGTCAAAAAAGCTAGTTAATTAAATAAAAAAACTGTTAAATATTAGTTGCTATCTATGTGTTGTGGATGATTTAAATATTTTCTAAATAATATGTAGTTAAAACTTTTTTTTGTAAAGCTTAGAATTTCATTCGTTGGATGTTATTTAGTCGGGAAAATTTAAATTATTATTTGTAGATAAATGACTATATTTATGGCTAATCTATATAAATAATAGAGTAACGTTATTGTGACTGACTGACTGACTGATTCATCATCGCTTAGCCCAAACCACTATAGCTTAAATTTCGTATGTGGGATCCCCTCAGGATGTATACATCCACTAAGACGGGGTTTTGAGAAATTAAAGTGCTAAGGGGGTAAAAACGGGTAAATTCGGTATATATATATATATATATATATATATATATATATATATATATATATATATATATATATATATATATATATATATATATATATATATATATATATATATATATATATATATATATATATATATATATATATATATATATATATATATATATATATATATATATATATATATATATATATATATATATATATATATATATATATATATATATATATATATATATATATATATATATATATATATATATATATATATATATATATATATATATATATATATATATATATATATATATATATATATATATATATATATATATATATATATATATATATATATATATATATATATATATATATATATATATATATATATATATATATATATATATATATATATACCGAATTTACCCGTTTTTACCCCCTTAGCATTTTAATTTCTCAAAACCCCGTCTTAGTGGATGTATACATCCTGTGGGGATCCCACATACGAAATTTAAGCTATAGTGGTTTGGGCTAAGCGATGATGAATCAGTCAGTCAGTCAGTCACAATAACGTTACTCTATTATTTAGATATATAGATTAGCCATAAATATAGTCATTTATCTACAAATAATAATTTAAATTTTCCCGACTAAATAACATCCAACGAATGAAATTCTAAGCTTTACAAAAAAAGTTTTAACTACATGTTATTTAGAAAATATTTAAATCATCCACAACACATAGATAGCAACTAATATTTAACAGTTTTTTTATTTAATTAACTAGCTTTTTTGACCCGGCGATGGATGGGTTAATATGTTGCGGTGGAGAGCTGTGGAGATCCCTTCAGGCCTTAGATATAAAAAAAAATATATATGAATTATGTTTTAATACGACCTTTAATGATATAAAACTGGTTAGGCGTCTCTACTTATATAGCCATAGTAAAATATCGTTTTTATTCTTATCAATAAAATAAATAAATAGTATTTATTTTTAAAACTAATGTTTGAATTACAACTTCTATTGCGTATTATAAAAGCGTAACCAATAAATTTATGTGTTAGTATATATTCTTAAAAATATTGCTATTCAATTATACAAATATAACTACTGTAGAGGTGATAAGACATTTTTATACACAATATTCGGTGTTCTTCCATTTGGTGTAAAAATGAACAAATATTTAGCACTTGGGACACGTGAGCAGGCTACATATAATTGGCCATGAGAAAAGCATGGTGTTTCAAATTTAGACGTGCCACATTTAGTGTCTGACCCTGCGATTTGTTTATTGTTATAGCGACTGAAAGTTTTACTGGACTCTAAAAACGGTTAAAATCAGTAACCTTATATCTCCGCATCTAACTAAGTTAGACGTGAAATTAAAAAAACACTAATGTAAAAAGCAAAGCATTCTATTAGTATATATATAAATGAGATTTGAAAAGCCTACTATATATATTGTACCGAAATCGAGTAGATTTAAATTCAAATGTTTATCAAAATCGATGCTAATAACACAAACCTTTCAGAATTTCGTATCTATGACAAAAACCACTGACTGGAAAATAGCTAATTCACGCACCTCTAAAACATTATTCTATAATATTGCTTAAAGTTTCGTGAAATTCACACAAACTTTTTAAATGGAAACAGTGTACTTTAAGCAAGTTCCTTAAAGCTGAGGATCTACTCTTTGATTTGAGTGCAAATCGGACAACCATTTGTAAACTTAGAACAATTTATTCATCAGGTATATTACTAACTTTTCTAAAAATTTCGAACTTAACCGCAAAAGCCCGCGTTGTGTGCACAATTTTTAATAACTAAAGACAGAATATTGATCCCTAGCCCTACACCCGATGGACGACTCGAAATTTTCGAAATAACATATTTTTTCAAATAATAGAATTTTACTTGAACAAAAATTTGTGTAATCTGAAAAATATTTCTTTTTTGATAGTAGTTTTGATTTAACTGCCTTTTGTTTAAGCGCACTTTTGACTTAACTGCACAAAACTTTTAATTTCAGTCACTGTTGTCTAAAATTCCATACAAATTCGTTTTCAACTGCATTTCTATACCTGCATTTTTAAGATAACTGCCTTAAGTTTTTGGCATTTTTAAACTGTTTTCATACAAAAAATCAATCTTAGCTGCATTTTGATTTAACTGCACAAAATACTTGCTTCTGTGATTATTCTTCAAAATCCATTTTTAAGTGCACTTTGTATACCTGCACATTTAATGTATTTTTTGCAATTTTCAATTATTATCATATAAAAAATCAAATTTAGCTGGATACGCTGTATAATTGTGTTTACCTGCACATTAAGGCAGATGAGTACATTTAATTTAACAGTATTTTTGACTTATCTGCACAAAAAATCGTGAAAAGTTGATTGTGCAGCTAAATCAAAATTACTGTACTAAAATATGTCATCTCAAAAAATACGCAAACAAATTCAAAGTATAGAATTTTTTACATAGGTATAAATTAGTAAGAATATTTAAACCATCTTATGGAACGTACATTGTTTATTTTTACAATATTAAGCGAGGAGGTATTTTTTCAAGCAAAAGTTTATGAAACGTTAAGTAAAATTTTCGGTTTTAATTTATTAAAATAGTGCAAACCCTTTCATTTGATATACATATAGAGGTGAATACACATATCGTATCGTCATCATACAAATCGGTCAACAGGAAGGGAGTACATTTTTGACTACTATATTTCAACCAAACAAGACAAAAACAATACAAACTAAACATTTCTTATGGGCGTGGCGTTGCCAACTTTTCTAATTAAAAAATTGTATTTTCACGAAAAGTAAAGGTGCTTACCAAATTTTAGATCAATGGGTTAAATATGACATTTTGTTGGCGTGGCGCTTTTTTCACCACAAAATTGTATTATCAACTAAATCAAAGGAAAGCGGTAAAAATAATTATTACTTTTTATGCGCGTGGCGGCGCCTACTTTTCTAATAAGAAAACTGTATAGTCATCACAAGTAAATGTGTTTACCAAATCTCAGATCAATCGGTTAACAGGAAAGCGGTAAACATAAATATTACTTTTTATGGGCGTGGCGCAGCCAACTTTTCTATTTGTTTAAAAAATGAAAACAGCAACTTATGTTTCTATTTTATCAAAAGGAATTTTTTTTGGGGCGACCGGGAAATTTTAATTTTTAACGACCACCAAAATATTCATACTTATGTATGTATATGAGTACATATGTGTATTATAACACCTATATACCATATTCCGTACGAAATAATTATATTTTTGACGTTCTTTCACCGCAGAGAATTACAAACAAAAATAAAAAACAAAGAAATAAAAACAGAAAATCGATTTTTCTAACTGCCAGTAGCATAAAATGCTGCTGTCAGTAAAATAAAATTCAAATTGCTTCCAACATATATTCATAGTAAAAGAAAATAAAATTAATACTAGAAATATTTAGTTGAAAAAATCATAGTGTGTGCTGCTATAGTAAAAAAAATTTTTTTGATTATTGAATAACAGAACTAATTGAATACTATTTATATGTGCTGCTAGAAATTGTAAGCTCGCATTACAATTTCTTAAGTAATATGGTACCATAGTACAACAATTTTTAGTAGCAGAATTTTTTAAAATGAAATTGTGATCATATTTGAAGTATGACAATGGATAAATAGTTGATATTAGCTACAAATCACAACTAATATAGTAGTAATTCGAAACCCTGGTTTGAAGTAAAACTTCTATTTCGTATGATAAAAGCGTAACCAATAAATTTATGTATTAGTATATATTCTTAAAAATATTGTTATTCAAATATAACTACTGTAGAGGTGATACACAATATTCGGTGTTCTTCCGTTTGGTGTAAAAATGAAAAAATTTTTAGCACTTGGGACACGTGAGCAGGCTACATATAATTTCCCATGAGAAAAGCATGGTGTTTCAAATTTAGACCTGCCACATTTAGTGTCTGACCCTGCGATTTGTTTATTGTTATAGCGACTGAAAGTTTTACTGGAAACTGTAAACGTTTAAATTGAAATGGCAGACTTTTTGATAATATTGGTATACGGGAAATAAAAACATCCTCCTCTTTTAATGATCCTGTCAAAATTGTTGCTGCAATTGGATTGCGACAAAGATGCGACACTCGAAAACTTGTTCCATTGCATAGTTTTGGTGCGCTAATATTTCTCATAAATATAATAGGGACACCAATTTTCAACTCAATTTTATGTTGTGGAACTCCAGATATCTCGATAGAGTTCAGAAACTCAATTGGATATGAAGTAGAATGATCTTCGTTCACTACACTATCAACTGAGGTATATATTGTAGAAGCACCTGAAATTTTTACCAAAATTTGATGGTTAATTTGTGCTACACAATTGTTTTTCGATGCTATTATAGCTCTCTCGCCCAACTAATTTCCGTTTTCCTTTTTATTGTTAATTTCTGGATGAACTTTGGATATAAGCTCTTCTCCTGAAGAAACTAACTTACAAAATCCCTTGGGAAACGAAATCTCTCCATTTACATCCCATCTTAAGCAGTTCAGTGGCATGAGCTCCAGCTTCATGGTCATTAAAAAGAGCTACTCGCATATTAGTTGTCAAACTAATTTTTGAAACCTTGTTCCATAAGGGTGATGCTTTTAAGCAGGCTTTAATTTCATCAGCTGGAGTTGCTCTTGGGACTACGGGTAAAGTTTGTGGACAGTCCCCAGCAAGCAATACGACCATTCTTCCCATTATCTTATCACAGCTTATGATATCTTGCATACTTCGGTTTAATTCCTCTACTGCATGTCTACGGGACATAGTACTTCCATCCCATACCAATAGTTAACATTTTTTTTATATTGCACGTTGGAGATTCAATTTCTGCTAACTCTATTGGTAATTTAAAAGCGGAATGCGCCGTCCGACTACCATTAAGAAGAGTTGCAGCTATACCCGAAGAAGCTACTGCTAGAGCTATATTGAAATCTTTACGAATTTGTGCCAACAAAAGATTTAAGACGAATGTTTTACCAGTGCCTCCCGGTGCATCTAAAAATAATAAAGGTCCATCTCCTTTATTGACTTCGCTTAGAACTTGATCAGAAACTCTTTTTTGTTCAGGTACTAATTTTGACAACAATTTGAGCATTTAACGCAGAAGTATTGTAGTTAAGTTCTCTTGACAATTCATCAGGCAGACTTTCCAATCGATTTGGCCGTGTAATACCAAAGTTACTCATATCTTTTCCTACCATAGCAATCACCTTGTTTGTGATCAATAATTATGAGAGCCTCATTATATATCGTTTCGTCAAAAGTAAGTTCTGCATTGTGTATCTGTTTTCGGCGCAGAATATCCTCGGATAAATCATTTTTATATCGCTCCCAAAGATCCAAAGGTTTTAATAATCCACACATCGCAATCAAAATAGCAAATAGGTCCCTCATTTTTCTTGGAGAAGAACATAAAGCAGATTCCTGCATAGCTAGTTCCCATTGACTGTCGTTTTCCATTAGTCCCAATACCTCGCATGCTTCTCCAAAAGTATGGCATTCATAGCCATAAATAGTTTTGAGATCAGAAAAACATGTTGGTCCCTTTATGTTATGTAGTAACATTCGTAGACAGTAGCATTCCATATTGCTAACATGCACGGTATATACACGACCGATAGTGTCTCCTGATCTAACTCCTGGCCAATTTCCGACTATTTCACCAGCTTTTCTACATTTCCATTGTCTTTGAGCGATATTCCAAGTATAAGACCGAGGAGTCTCTGCATAAAATGGACAATATGACCTTCAGTTTAACTTGGCTCTATATCGGTTTAGCCGTTAAGGCGTTAAAAAAGAAACAACTAAAGAAACAATCAACCACACTTGAAAAGTTTTTTATTATGCATATAGCGATGGTTTTATTATATACAGTAGCCATAGTAATACACATTAACTCCTACTTGCGGATGTCTACATACATATATCGATTCAGAAGATGCAGTCTTGTGATAGCCAGGGGGAAAGACTGACAAACATACATAACTCTGCAAAAAAAAAACAACTTCAATGCAAAATTCTCATGAAACAGATTACAAAACGGACGACATTTTGTTTTAGATCAAATGGTATGTTTGTCTACAAATAGGGAGTCCGGACGCAGTTTTATAGTACCAAACCTTTTATGTACTTTCAAATAAAATTTTTCAAAATCAGTCGAGAAATGGGGGGTTATGCGATAGTTAATATATTGGGCTTCCACTTTGTCCACCCAATTTTCACAAACTGCACTTATACCATTTCAAACATAGTTCTGCAAAAAACCGACTTCAATGCAAAGATCTTATGGAGCGCATTACAAAACGGACGCAATTTAGCGTTGGATGAAATGGGTGTCCATCCACAATATTGCAAATTTCTCCACGGCAAGCAAAACCTTTCAAACAAAAATAGAATTTTAAAATCAGTTAACAAATGACAGGGCTATGCGTCGGGGGGAGCAAATTTCCCCTCAGGTTTTGGGAAAAATATTACAGAATAAAACCTCAAGGAAACCCTTTAAAATTTTTTTATATCAGGCTCATATATGACAGCGTTAATCATGGGGGAGCAAATTTCCCCTACCGATTTTCGAAAGAAAATTATGGGAATAAACTTCAGGCTTTTAAAAAGCAAAAAGAATTTTGAAAATCGGTTCATAATTGACAGAGCTAAGCACGGAGTTGGGGCACAGCTACCCACCGATTTCCGAAAAAAATTATGGGACTAAGCCGCAAGCAAACCATTTCAAACCAAAAAATAATTAAAAAATCGGTTGACAAATGCAGAGTAATGCGTTCGAGACCAAACTTTCCCCCTTCACCCCTACCCATTTAGTGAAAAAAATTATGGGACCAAACTGCAAGCCGCAAGCAAACCATTTCAAACCAAAAAATAATTTTGAAAATCGGTTGACAAATGACAGAGTAATGCGTTGGGGACCAAACTTTCCCCAATCACCCCTCCCCACTTAGTGAGACAAATTATGGGACCAAAATGCAAGCAAAACCTTTCAAGCAAAAAAAATTATTGAAAATCGGTTCATAAATAATCGAGTCAAAGAATTGGGGGGGGGGGGGGCGTAATTCCTCCACCGATTTTGGAAACAATTATTAAACCTAATTACAAGCAAATCCCTTCAAAATAAACAAACAAAATTTAAAATCGGTTGAAAATGGCACAGTTGTGCGTGAGAGAACAAATTCCCCCCACCCCCACTATCACCACACCCATTAAAAAAAATATGGGAGCCAGCTGCAAGCAAAACCTTAAGAAAAAGAGATTTGAAAATCGGAATTTTGAAAATGGTGTTATGGAATGGTGGGGGAAGGGGAATGGGTTACTTCCCCACCGTTTTTGGAAAAAATTATGGAACGTAAATGCAAGCAAACTCCTTCAAAATAATAAAGAAATTAAAATCGGTTGACAAAAGACAGAGTTATAATGGGGGACCGAGTTCCCCAACCTCCGCCCCACCCTACTCATTTTCAGAAAAAAAACTCATGGAATCGAACTACAAGCAAAACCTTTCAAACAAAAAAAGACAATTCCAAAATCGGTGCACAAATGACAGAGTTAAGCATTGGGGTGGGGGGAGGGTCTTTCGGGGTCAAATATACCCACCGATTTTTGGAAACAAATTATTGGACGTAACGCAAGCAAATCTTTTTAAAATATAAATTATTTTGAAAATCGGTTGACAAATGACAGAGTTATGCGTAGGGGGAGGTTTCGACCCATTTTATCCCCCACGGTGCAAAATCCGGGCAACAAATATAGTCTATAATAATTACGGGCCAAATATGTATCTGTGTACCGAATCTCATTTAAATCGGTTCAGCCGTTTAGGCGTGATGCCGTAACAAATGACAGTTATGTGTATGGAGATGTTTTGACCTATTTTATCCCCTCCCAGTCCAAAATCTGGGAAATAAATATAGCCTATACTAATTGTGGGCCAAATATCTATCTGTGTACCAAATTTCATATAAATCGGCTTAGCCGTTTAGGCGTGATGCCGTAACAAATATATGCTGTTCACAAATGACAGATTTAAGCATTCTGGTGGGGGAGGGGGTCAAATAACCGCACCGATTTTGAAAAAAAATTTTAGGACCTAAAGGAAACCAAACCCTTTCAAACCAATAAAGAATTTTCAAAATCGGTTGACAATTGACAGAGTTATACGTAGGGGGAGGTTTTGATCCATTTTATACCCTCCCGGTCTGAAATTCGTTAAAGAAACCCAGTCTATATTAATTATGAGCCAAATATCTATCTGTGTACCTAATTTCATTTAAATCGGTTCAGCCGCTTAGGCGTGATGCCGTAACAAATGACAAATGCCAGAGTTATGTATAGGGGGATGTTTTGACCCATTTATCCCCTCCCGGACCAAAATCCGGGAAACATGTATAGCCTATATTAATTGTGGGCCACATATCTATCTGTGTACTAAATTTCATTGAAATCGGTTCAGCCGTTTAGGCGAGATGCCGTAACAAAAATCTGCAAACAAACAAACAAACATTAAAGTAGATAGGAACGATATGTCTGGCCCCCATTAAAATTTTAAAATTTGGGTAATTAAAATTTGAAATTTTGAAATTTTAATTGTTAAATAAACAAAAGTGTAATTTGATACCCGTGGGAAAAAAATTAAAGTGCCCAGTAGGCAAAATGTGTACAGTGAAGATTGTGAAAAATTATAGTGTGGATAATGCTTTTTGGTGTTATAGAAATTTAGGGTGTTGTTCTAATGGGGTAATATTGAGACATTGGGTAGTGAGTTTGGAGCTTGCAAGTAGTGGCTTACAATAGACTAGATGGTTCTTATGGGGTGATATTGAGACATTGGGCAGTGAGTTTGGAGCTTGAAAATATTGCCTTCTATAGACAATGTGGTTCTTATGGGGTCGTATTGAGAGATTGGGTAGTGTTTTCGATTATATGTGGAAAGAGACAACGTCACCAAACTTGTAGATAAAAAAGTCGACTTGGATTCCTACGGGGTTTATTGTGTCGCTGTTATTATTTTTTGTTCTTGATAATTTTTTGTGGTGCTTGTGTTTACATTTGCTTTGTGCATGGCTGTGGGTGCGTGGATGTGTGGGGGATGGGGGTGTGTGGATGTGTGCGGCTGTGGGTGCGTGGCTGTTTGTTTGTGTGTGTGTTTCTTGTTTCTTATCTGTAGATTTGTTAAGAATGTGTGTATGTCGTTTCAAATGTCCGTCTTGTTTATTTCTTGGGATAATAATTTTAATATTTGTTCTACAGAATCATGTTTATGGCTTTGTTTATTCAGCTGGATTTGTTTTGAGACAGAGTCATCATTTGAAATGTCCGTCTGATTATTTGTTTTGCAGAATCATGTTTATGGCTTTGTTTATTCAGGTGGATGTGTTGGAGAATGAGTCATCATCCTAATTTTTGTTTGTTTGTTGGTGGGGGTTGGTTAGAGGTTGTGTTTACATTAAGAGTCTGTACATGTGGATTGATGTCTACCCATCTTGTATATTTCTTTGCACATTCTACCCCACAGTGGGGCGACATTGCACAAAATTCACTCAAAATATTCCTTTGAAGTTTTGCCGAAGTTTTAAAATGTGGGTAATTAAAATTTGAATGTAGGTATATGTGAGGTTGTTTTTATGTCTGGATGTATGTACATATTACATTTCTCTTTTATTATTTTTGTGTTTGAGAGGTCAAATTTGAATTTCACAATATTACGCAATTTGAATTTTCCAATGTGTTGTCCTTGATTTTGTGCTGATCGTGCGAATTCTTGCTGTTGCTATGTATATAAATTTAATCATATTTCTACATCTGGATTGATGTCTGTCCGTGAGAATATATATTTATGTATGTGAGATGTTCATAGCTTGATGTTTTTTCAATTTGTTAGTGTAAGTATGGGTGGGGGCGTGAGAATTTCTGTCTGTCTGTGGGGAATTTCTATATGTCTGAATGTATGAATTTGAGTCTGTCCATGATTCGGAGCTATGTTGTGATGTACATATGTAGTATAAAATGTTCTCCCCTATTTTTTATATGTTTATGCTAAAATCCGTTTATTTACATCTGTGTTTTATAATACTGTGGACGATGTATTTTTTTATTTTGTCAAGCTTATCTTTGTTCTATGTATGTTAAATTCAATTTGTTTATATTTAAAGTTTTAAAATGATTTGTTTCTATTTATTTAAGCATGTCTGTCCATTTTTGACTCAGCGTCAGTCGGTTCGTAAACGGTTTGTAAATTATGTGGTCTTGGAAGTGTGAGAGGGGAGGAGGAGCTGTGTTAAGTTCTACCAAATATTCTGAGTACGCAATCGCATGGGTATGAAATTTGACAATATGTGTACATACGTATTGTACATATCTGCAAATTTATTTGATGTATGCATGTACATACATACAAATAAGTGTTTGCTCTATGTTTGTATCAGTTTTTTTCAAGTGAGAACTTTTGTTTTTTTGTTGTAAAATATTCGCATGAACGTTTGGATTTGTAGTTGTGTGTAGCTATAAATATGCTGATATATTTTATTTGAAATTTGAAATATGTATTTTGTTATATTTTGTTATATGTATATATGTATTATTTGAACAGTACAGATAAAAATTGTGTAGTCTTGAGCTTGTAGTGGTAGTTGTTGTGCATGTACATTAGTATTTTTTAACACTTTGTGTGATTGTGTTGCAATGAGCTCTACACGAGGACCAGAAGATTATTTTTTTTAGGGGGGAAGTCATGGAAGGTTTTCATGACTCAGGAAATTTATTTTAGTATTCGGCGGTTATATTTTTGAGGGCGAAAGGTCTATCAATATACTTATTACATGGTTGTTGTTCTTTAATTTTAATGCTTATACATGGAAGACAGGAACATTAATTATATATATCACTTTTACATCCGATATTTTTAATAATTTTAATGAGTTTATTTGATATACAAAGATATTTCTTTACATTAAATATTTTATCAAGTAGGGATTTTATAAATTAACTTTTCTCTTGACCGCTGGAATGTAGTAGATGGTACTAGTATGCTGTGATCGATAGATAATCTTTGTATTGATGTGTTCTATTGCTTGAGTTTTGTTTTATTTTTCTGAAGCGTGTCATTGAACGTATATTACTTAATATATTACTTAATAATACATTCCTTTTTTTTTATTTTTGATGTGCAGAGTAAAGCTGGTTGTTTTAAAACACCAGCGTTTAATAAAACATTCTAAAAATATGAAAGAAGCAAGTGTTTATTATAGAGATTGTGATGATTGCATGTTTGAAAAATTTTGATACAAATAAATGCAAAATCTAATATGAAAGTAATTATTTAGGCTTTCTAGTTTAATTATTTGGATTAATGTAAATTCAAATTATTATTATGAATGAGATTCTGTAAAATCTGTTGACTAATTCCATACCGAAACTGAATATACAAATACGTACTACTTTTAAAACTCATATTACAACATATATCCTTGAAAATTCAATTTAATTGTAGATATATTTCGGAATATTATTACTCGATATCTGTTTAAATATTATTAAATTACGGGTTCATAAGAAGTCAACTACCAAAATATTCTCATGAAATTCATGTGCTTAATTCAATACCATAATGGGATAGTCTTAATAAAAACATAAGGGGAGAACTTAAAAAAGCAAATATATAGGCCTTTTATAGTATACATGTACAGATTTCGATTGTATTTAGGAATCAGTGAATATACCAAACTCAAATACTGTTAGATAATTGTAAAAGCATATTCCATTTGCTTACAGTTGTCATATTAAGTATTCCTTTAATTCAACATTAGACATATGTACTATATATACATGCATATTTAGAATATTTATAAGAGAATTTTTAAATAATTATGTATCTATGCATATTCATATGAAAGAAAATTATAGTGAACGATAAAAACGCATTACTAAACTATATTTTATTGACAAATTTCGATTTATATTATCAAGTCATCAAGTTCGAACACACTAGAAGGTTTTTTATACGATGATGGTTGATATGATGACATTGCTAACAAAATAACTGAATTGTCAATGAATTCTACTTACTTATATGTACAGGTATCTCCTCATCTGAAATAGTTTCAAAGAAATGATTACTAATTAGTCATATAGTATGGATGACTATGGTATATGTTATTACCTACCATATTCCATTCTTCATTGGTTGAAGATTCATAAAATTTTAATTTAGATGATGTAATGGAAGCTTACAACATTTACAAACATTTGGATACATATTAGATTAGACCCATAGAAATTTAATAACTTAATTGTTATTAGATAAGACTTAAAATACCATCAAGATAATTTTTTCTCATTTGAAGAGTTGACCTCTAGGGTAATTGAATAGGTTAAGGAAGAATATTAGTTTCAATATCCACCATCGATTATTAGATTAAAATTCAGTTTAGCAAAAATATTTTATTAAAGATTGCCGTCGAAAAAAAGATTTTGAAATAGTGTGTGTGAATGAAAGAATATAGCTAAAAGGTTGTGTGCTTTAGCGGCTGCCTATAGGCAGCTCTTTCTGTTTATAAGTTTAACTGTACTGTTAAATCCTGCATAATCTTGATTTGATTTGTTTATTTCTTGACAAGGGAATTTGAATTTCACAACATTATGAAATTTTATTAAATTTAATTATTTCAACATTTTACAGAGTCAAAAAAATGGATAATCTCATAAGTTATTCATTAAATTTTTAACTTAAAAATTTCTTTAATTTTCCTAATTTGCTTTAGAAAAAATAATACCAGACAGTGAATATTTTATTTTAATAATACTATTTTATTTAGTAAATTTAATTATGATGGTTGAAACATTGTATAATAAGATTCCATTAAATTTTCTAATATAGCTTTCCGTAGAAAGTATATCGAGCACCTACATGTATCAGGTCCTTCCTCACAATTCGGATCATACCAGGGACAGCATTTGAAATGTCCTTCTGTGTTGTCTTCATCTTCCATAATATCAAATTCATCATTCTCGTCCAGCATATTTTGAAAAAATATGATCAATTCCCAATGATCGTATAGTCTAAAGTTATCAAAATCCGATATAAATTTATTAAGACTCCTTCTTATTTGACTCATTTTTGTTAATATTCCGTATTAATTTTGTTGCTGCTTACTTTTTCAAAGGAATCGTCGATACTGATAATTTTTTCCTAAATATTTAGCTACAAAGTGAATAAAATTCAATATTATTTTTTCCTCCTCTTATATCCTTCTCCATTTTCCTATAATCCTTCTAGAATAGAGGGTATAGAATATACATATTTTTCTTTCCAACTCATTTTCAAAGAGACTATTAAAAAGTTAAAAGAAGGAGCATGCATATTAATATTCCTATATATCTATCCCTATCTCTCTAGCACTATTTCTCCACATATACATACATATTAACCTTCTCACAATAAATATTTTCGGTTAGGCTTATTGGACTCATCATCACTACTTTCAAGATCAATTTCAATTAAAGATTCAAAGTGACAAGATCTATTTAAAAAATTAGATCCTCAAAAAATTTAATATTAAAATTTAATTGACTAAACAACAAAAGCTTAATTCGTATAAAGGATCTAGATGTAGCTGCTAAATATCCTGTTCAAAATATTACACGGGTAACAACAAAATATGGACCAACACTTAGAGTTGAGATGGAAAAAAATATAATGTTTCTACCTAAAAGATATAATACTCTGACAGATGATGAAATTAAGGATCTCTCGAGTGGAATATTTCAAGTACGCAGAAATGGTGAACAAAGCTTAATCCATGAGAGTGAGATGGACGAATTAATTTTTGATTCAAAATGCTCAATATCCCATTTGGGAATAAAAAAATAAAAAATAAATTATGTATAGTAAATTATAAATAAATAAATAAAAATGCATTAAAGAGTTTTGTGAAATATATATATATATATATATATATATATATATATATATATATATATATATATATATATATATATATATATATATATATATATATATATATATATATATATATATATATATATATATATATATATATATATATATATATATATATATATATATATATATATATATATATATATATATATATATATACAATTGTGTTTTTTATTTAATATTTTCAGTTATTTCATAAAGAAACTTAAGACATAAATGACCACAGGTAAATGTATTAAAATTCTGATGTTGATTATAGTTGTATTTTATATTTGTGCCCAGGTATTTGAGTACTACCGAAGGAGGTTGTAAGTTTCCAAAACTATCGAAATATTCTTTTTCATTGATGTTTTTATAATATGGTACCCAATGTGTACCAGGTCCTGTTGATATATCCAAATTGATTATGCCACATTATTTTTTCTTTCTGCCAAGAGTCCAACATGAAAACTCCTCTAAAATGTAAAATTTTGTTTGAAAAATTTTTCAAGTCGACTTCTGATAGTGGTCTATTAGGTAGCATTTTTAAGCGTTTTTTGTCTGTTCTTTATAAACTAAACCATAACCCTTTTTATATGGTTTTAGGTAAAGTCCTTTCCTAACAGCTATAGATTCCATCGCTTTATTATGGCCAATTGCTTCATCAAGCTGATTTTTTGCATTCTTTGTCGCATTTACAGCCTTAGCTATAGCAGCACCTCCAGTCGTTAGACTTCCAATTACACCGAGATCAGTTAAAATCAGTATTAGTGGTAAAAAATCACCAATTTGTACATTTATTATGCGAGGTATTATAACATGGGATTTTCTGCTTTTAATGTTTTGTTGATCGTTTTACGTGCTATTCTAATAGCATTGTTAATGTCTAAAGGTTTTTTCTCCTTTAGTATTTTTGCTGCAGCTCTAATTGATGAACTGAACCTATTGATGAACTGAACCCAATCTGAATTTTCAAGAATTTTATCAGCTTGATGTCTAATATTTAAATTTTTATTTTTAGAATAAGCTATGCCGTGATTTTTGCAGGCAGAGTCCAATAAATTGATTCCTTTATCACCACGATTTAAACGTTTTTGTAGTTTAGTTCCAGGTCCACAGTATTGATATCCAGGAAGATGAAGTTCAACAGGAAGAGAGTTTATTATTTTGTCTAGTAAACCTGCTCCAACGAAGGTGTTTTTATGACTAAATAACTTTTGATAATGTATAACCATCTTATTTATTTATTTTTTTCTATAATAAAAGGTAACAAACATGAATTGCATTTAGTTATAAAAATGCAGTTAGTAAAACAACATAAAAATATTTTAGTTCGAAACATTGATGATTCATCGAACATCAGTTCAAAAATAAAACATAGTTCACTCTTACCAAATTCTATTCGTGCTCTAATAGTGGGACCATCAAATTGAGGAAAGACTAATGTTATGATTGGCTTACTAGAAAGTCCTAATGGACTAAAGTTTGAAAACATCTATTTATACTCAAAATCTCTATATCAGCCGAAATATGAATACTTGAAGAGATTAATTTCACCTATTAAAGGAATGGGATATTACACATTCACCGAAAATGAATCAGTTATTCCCCCTGGCAAAGCTAAAACTAATTCAATTATGAAATTTGATGATGTTGCATGTGAGAAGCAGAATAATATACGAGCTTATTTGTGTATGGGACGACATAAGGATGTTGATTCATTCTACTTGTGCAAAACTTATACTAGAATTGCCAAACATTTATAGGGATCATGTTGCCAGCGATATGAGTTATGCAAAGTTTCATGAAATTTGTCGATTGTGCTGGAAGGATAAATATGGATTTTTGATGATAAGCAAAGATAATGAATTAAACAATGGGCGCTACAGAAAATTATTCGATTATTTCATAACAATATAAATGGCTCTACATAAAAGAAAAACTTTAGTATATAATCTGGCTTTAACCATAATACATCTACATAGCTCTTTAAATATCAACTATACATGATCTAATTATCTATCTAATAAGCTGATCTGATACCTAATAAGCTGATCTGATACCTAATAATCTGATCTGATAACCTGATCAGATACCTAATCTGATAACCTGATCAGGTACCTAATAAGCTGATCTGATAACCTGATCAGATACCTACTAAGCTCATCTGATACCTAATAAGCTGATCTGATAACCAGATCAGATACCTAATAAGTTGATCTGATACCTAATAAGCTGATCTGGTACCTAATAAGCTGATCTGATAACTTGATCAGGTACCTAATAAGCTGATCTGATAACCTGATCAGATACCTAATAAGCTGATCTGATACCTAATAAGCTGATCTGATAACCTGATCAGATACCTAATAAGCTGGTCTGATAACCTGATCAGATACCTAATAAGCTGATCTGATACCTAATAAGCTGATCTGATAACCTGATCTGATAGCTGGAAAATGGATGAAAAAATTTTAAAAGAGTTGGTTGCGACAAGAAATGTCTTGAAGAAAAAGCTTCGTAGTATAAAAAACGGGCGAAATAGATACACGTGAACAACTGAAAGATACATTTAAACCTATAACAGATCCTTTAAACAAATTTATAAATAATTCTAATAATATCAATGGAATTATCAAAAAAGAAAAGAATGAGATGAAAACAGGAAATTGAATTTAATAACAGTTCTAATCATCTTAAGAAACCATCAATTAAGTTGGAGACAAGTACACCAAAGAAACTTGTAGAAGAATCAATATTTGATACCAGAAATTCACTTGCTGACCCTAATGGTGAAGTACTATTGATAATGATGATTACGATTTTTACTCTCAAAATTCAAATGCTGAAGAGAGGTACACGGACTTATCTGTTTTGGAAGGAAGAAATGATTAGATACTAACTATGGTCCACATAAAGATTTCAATAATTAATGGAAATTTGGTGATAGTAAGCTCAAATTAAATGAAAACAAAATACATCTTGTAGTCAAATATGGGGTCTAACACCAGGACTATTTTCTCAAATGTTTCATAAAATACCAAAAAAACTATGATAATTATGAACTAGAACTCTACAAAAAATTTTAATTAATACAAATGCGTACAGAAGAGACTATAAACCTGTTGGACAAATCAAGGGAACGAAAGCCTATAAATATAAACATATTATTAAAAATATGTTTAAAGAGAAAAACCAACAGACTTTATCAAAATCAATACCAAATAAGACAATATCTAATTATAAAGGTGATGGATTGATGCAGTTTAACCCTCATAAGCCAAACTATATATACTGGGATTGATCCAAATGAGATGGTAGATCAACTTCGGCTACTGGTATCATCACAAGCTGCAGGTCATACTAATCATAATAACGAAATTGTATCAATTATTGAAGAACTTCGCGAAGCTAATATAATAGAATAATCTATATAAACAACATCGATGTCCAAAACAAAAGAATCAAAAATGCGGCAAAAGCTGTGAAGAAAACGATGTTATCAATAAATTGTTTCTGCAAACTCAAATCGAAGAAATAGAACACAACCTATTAAAATACTTTAAGGAAGATAACAACAATATTCATGATACTCTAAGAACTCAAATCGAAATGCTACAACATGCAATAATATTACAGTTGGAAGATAATAAGAAAACGCAAGAAAACTATTTCCAAAATCAAACAATTTTTGGAAGACGGATATCTACAAAAATTTGTTGAAAGTATACAAAAGAAAAAGTTAATGAGAAGATTTATAGATTTGAAAATTACATGTTGTGTCAATAGCTAAAAGTGTATCAAATAGATCACAACACATCGAAAATAATTCTTAATACTAAAAAATGACTTCAAAAAGAATTTTAACAAATGAACTCCATAAACAAGCTCGAAAATCTTTTTTACGTCGTAGAGTTGTGATGAAAGGAATATATGATCTTTTGGCAAGCTGATTTAGTTGAAATGGGAAACTATTCTATGCACAATAAAAATTATAGATTTTTGTTAACTGTAATTGACACATTCTCCAAACTGCGCTTGAAACAACCCAAGCCATGTCATATATTTTTCAATTGGGACCAAGTACCAAAAAAAACTACAAACAGATGATGGTTAAAGAATTTTTCATAAACACTTTGGAAAATTGACGGATAAGTACAACATTAATCACTATTCAACGTATAGCAGAATGAAAGCATCAATAGTAGAACGATTTAATAGAACATTAAAAGGGATGATGTGGAAAGAATTTAGTTTTAATGGTACATACAATTGGCTTGATATCTACAAAGATCTATTAGAATCATATAACAGAAAAGTTCATCGTACCATTAAAATGGCTCCAATTAAAGTCAACTCTTCAAATGAGAAAAAATTATTGAATACAGTATACAGTCATTTGAAAATGTATAAAATATTGAAATTTAATGTTGGTGATCATGTGCGCATAAGCAAATATAGCATATTTTTGAAAAAGGCTATACTCCAAACTGGACAACAGATATTTTCACAATTAAATCTATTCAAAATACATATCCCACAACATACATATTAGAAGATTATCGTGGAAATCCTATTAAAGGTGGATTTTATGATGAAGAACTTTTAAAAACAAGATTTCCTAATACATATCTAGTTGAAAAGATTATTAAAACCAGAGGAGCCAAAGCATTTGTTAAATGGTTAGGATTTAGTAACGATCACAATTCATGGATAAGTAAAGATGAAATATTATAGTTTAAACAATATCAGCAATTATTATACATACATACTTAGTACTTCAGATTATAATGTAAATTTAAAATAAAAAAGATGAAATAAATATGTAAATCCTTTTTATAAACAATTTTGTGTTGAACTTATTTATTCGTAATCAGACAGTCATAATGTCAATAACACTTACTCTAAGCTCCAACTCATCAGAGCTATCTGCTAATTACTTCCCACCTATTGATTTAAATGGGGCATATGAGTGTGCTCTAACTGATTTTCATTCATATAATAGCATCCCAAATGTTGATGTCTACAACAATTTGTTTCATATAGGTGAATATGTGATTGAAATACCAATTGGATCTTATGAATTGAATGATATTGTTGATTATATAGAGGAACAATATAAACGCTACAATCCACAAAATAGAATTTTTATAGAAGCCAATAACAATACAATGCAAGTTAAAGTCAACAGCTCTAAGGATGCAATATATTTTAATAGAGAAAATACAATTGGAAAACTCTTGGGATTCAATAGTAAAATCCTAACTCCAAACGTTGATCATTATTCTGATCTTCCAGTTAATATTTTCAAGGTGAATCTGTTGCGAATTGAAAGTAGTATCGCTGTTAATACATATATGAATAATTCCAAGGCGCATACACTACATGAATTTCCGATTAATGTGCCTCCAGGCTATAAAATAGATGAGATACCTCGAAATCTCATCTATTTACCGGTGAACTCCAGAAAGATAAATTCACTAGCGCTATGAGTAGTTGATCAGCACGGTGATTTAATTAAGTTCCGAGGAGAGGAAATAACAATACGAATTCATTTAAGACCAACTAAATAATGCTAATATTCAACTTGAGTATATCACAGAATACAGCAACAGCAGCAACATCATCAGCATACGAACCTAAAATATTATCACGACCTAAACCACAATTAAAGAGGTCAATTCATCAAAAAACTCTAACGACAGCAAATAAAAATGTTCTCAAGTCATTGAATTTTAAATTGAAGGCAAAATGAGTTCAATAATAAATGTCTTAGATAAACCCTTATCTGATGAAAATATAATAAAAAAGGACTATCATACATATGTGCCATACCTACAATCCTACAACAATAATGACGGAATTCGCATTTCAATTCAAAATCAAGATTTGTATGTGTTACCTAGTGAAAGTTATATATTTGTTGAAGGATCTGTTGTAGATAAGAAAACCTCCACATCTGCAGACAACTTTAAATTAAAAAACAACTTTGTTGCATATCTCTTTGATGAAATTCGTTATGAACTTAATGGTATTGAAATTGATCATAGAAAATATTTAGGAGGTACAAGTACCATAAAAAATTTGGTTTCTTTATCACCAACGGAAAGCACTGTAATGCAGAATGCTGGCTGGAATAAAATTGATGATTTAAAACTTGTTAATGGATATTTTAACTTTTATGTACCCTTAAAAATGCTTTTTGGTTTCGCTGAAGACTACAACAAAGTCATACTAAATGGAAAAAATGAATTGATACTCTTGCGTAATAAGAGCGATGAAGATCCTGTACACTCGAGCGTTTCCACGGAAAAAACAAAACTTTCAATTTCACTCATTTCATGGAGAATTCCACATGTACAATTATCTGATTTTAGCAAGTTAAATATGATAAAAATTATTAACAATGGTGCTTTTATACCGATGGCATTCCGTAGTTGGGATTGTCATGTTAATCCACAACTTAATACAGGAACAAGTCATATCCGGAATGTTAAATTAGCTGCAAGTAGATAACGACCCCGTTTTGTATTGATTGCTTTTCAACAAGAAAATAAGTTTGTTCATTGTGACCTGACAAATTTAAAAGTACATTTAAATTCAGTATCATATCCATATGATGACCTAAATATCAAATTTAAGAATGAACGCTATGCAATTCTATATGATATGTATCTAAGATTTCAACAGAGCTATTACATGAGAGAATCTCAACCGCTTCTAACTGCTCAAGAATTTAAAAATAATGCACCGATTATTGTAGTAGATGTCAGCCATCAAAACGAATCGCTCAATAACGGACCAATTGATATAAAAATTGAATTTGAAACAGCTACAAATATTACATCAAAGACATCAGCTTACTGCATTCTTATTCATGATCGCATAATTAAATATGTACCCATAAAAGGACAAGTACGAAAAGTCTTATAAATTAAACAATATGGATGATAATATAGTTTGTATAGATATGCAAGGATTCAAAAGCGATTCAAATGATGTCATCGCAAAAGAAGTAGCGATCGTTTTCAACAACAACAACAATGAAGCCATAAATTTCATTATAAAACCCCCCTTTGATTTTAAATGTCTATCGCCAAAGAAGCAAAAAGAAGTAAACTGGTTAACAAAGAACTATCATCACCTAAAGTGGAACGATGGATCAGTCACATTTCAAAGCGTCTGCAAGTTTTTAAAAGCTAATGTACGCTATTCTAAAATATATGTTAAAGGAGAAGAAAGGAGACAATGGCTACAAAAAATACTTAAAAAAAGAGTTTTTAACATCGAGGACTTTGGATGCATCAACTTTAAACAATTGGAAATATAATATCCCGAGTATTTCTATTGTAATTATCATACATATGGTGTTTGCGCATTAAGAAATGCTTTTTTACTAACAAAATAAATGGCTTGTTTAAAATAATTTATGTATACAAATTATTATTATTATCTTAAAATTAAAAATTTTAAAACTTTTTAATCACTTAAATATATTTAAGAAAAATTAAATGCATAGAAAAATAATTAAAACAACTGTTTTTTTTTATTTCAAATACAACACAACTAAATGATGACTAATAAAATTTTGTTATCAAATGATGACTCATTCTCAAAACATGTGCAGCTGAATAAACAAAGCCATAAACATGATTCTGCAAAACAAATAATCAGACGGACATTTCCAATGATGACTCATTCTCAAAAAATGTGCAGCTGAATAAACAAAGCAATAAACATGATTCTGTAGAACAAATATTCAAATTATTATCCCAAAAAATAAACAAGACGGACATTTGAAACGACATACACACATTTTTAACAAATCTAAAGATAAGAAAAAAGAAACACACACGCACAAACAAATAGCCACGCACCCACAGCCGCACACCCCCATGCCCCACACATCCACGCACCCACAGCCATGCACAAAGTAAATGTAAACACAAGCACCACAAAAAATTATTAAGAAGAAACAAATAATAATAGCGACATAATAAACCCCGTAGGAACCCAAGTCGACTTTTTTATCTACAAGTTTGGTGACGTTGTCACCAAACTTGTCTACACTCTTTATTTCCTCATATAATCTAAAACACTACCCAATCTCTCAATATGACCCCATAAGAACCACATTGTCTATAGTAAGCCAATACTTTCAAGCTCCAAACTCACTACCCAATGTCCCAATATCACCCCATAAGAACCATCTAGTCTATATTAAGCCAATACTTTCAAGCTCCAAACTCACTACCCAATGTCTCAATATCACCCCATTAGAACAACACCCTAAATTTCTATAACACCAAAAAGCATTACTCACACTATAATTTCTCACAATTTTCACTGTACACATTTTGCCTACTGGGCATTTTCATTTTTTTCCCACGGGTATCAAATTACACTTTTGTTTATTTAACAATTAAAATTTCAAATTTTCAAATTTTAATTACCCAAATTTTAAAAATTTTAATAGGGGCTAGACATATCATTCCTATCTACTCATTAACTTGTTTGCAATAATCTATTTTTTCGGTTCCTGATTCTACTTTCTTATGAAATAATTATTAAGGAAAGAACGTTTTTTTATACCTACTACGTTCCTTAAAACTAACAGCCCAACCTAAATCAGAGCGTTGAGCGTCGCGTAGGCAACAGGTTACGTATTTACAGTACATTCACAGTAAATATTTTGCGGTAAAATGTACTGTGAATGCGTACACTGTTGCTTACGCGACGCTCAACGCTCCGATTTAGGTTGGGCTGTGACTGTCATGAAAACCAAATGTGCATAGGAATCAGCTAAGTAGAAATAGTTCAAATCGCATATTTACTTGGTATAGACATGTCACTGCCCACTTTTTTAATCATAATATTGTACTGTAACGGAAACCCAATGTCTGTGCAATATTTGAAGTCACTAGCTCATCAGAAAGTTACCTTAAAATTAATTACGAATTTCCACTTGAACAAACATACATCAAACCGAGTAAATAATAAAAACGTAGTAAAATAAGTATTTTAACATAAAAAAAGAGAATTTAAAAAAAATTTCGGCTGCCGTGATCTGAACACGCTTCGAGAGAAAAATGTACAGACACACCGCTTAACGGTATGCACCACGGTGGCCACAGCAAATGAAGGAGTTTAATCTCAATCTAGATAAGCAGCTAATGTTTTTTAGACAGTTTAAGCTCAAATACTGAGAAATGAACATAGCAGCAGCAAGGACCTCTGTAGGTCAGGGGATGATATTAATGACTACCAGAGATGACGTCGTTGGTTCAATACGGGCGCGGTTCGTATAATTTTTTGTTGCTAATTAAGCATCATTTTTCAACGAATAGGAAATACATACAAAAATAATACATACGAATGGAATGTGCAATTCTAATATTTTTAATAAAAAGTTATATATGTAATGTTATACACTTTGTACAAAAAACGTCATGCCATAAAAGGAGCATACATTAAAATAAATTTGTAGGAGATTTTATCAAGTTTTTAATTCGTTCTGATCCCCATGATCAGAATATGAGAAAAATACAATGATGTTTTTTTTCTTATTATATTTAAATTATAAATTTTATTTAACTTTAATTCAGTTTCTTTTGTTTAGTTATATATTCATTTTTTTCTTTATTTATTTTACACAAATTAATTTACTTTTTTTAGTTTTAATAAATTTCACAAATTTAGATTTTCATTTTATTTTAATTTAAAAATCAATTACTTTACTTTTTTTAACAATACAAACTGCTTCTTGCAGATTATCAAACACAAGTGTTCATCTTTTAATAAAATAAACCGACAAGAAGTATGCAGAATCATCATATCATCGATGGTATGATTTTCTACCTGCATTAGTGATGCCATTAGGATACGAAAGATACATTTTTCGTATCTTTTGATAACTTTAGCTACCATGTATAATCCTGACATTTTTCGTATCTTTTGAATCTGTACGCAAAATTTACAGAAATAAAATATTAAACGTTCCGTCTCTGACAAAGTTTTTTAAAGTTATCATTTCGTTATGAATACTAAAAAACGCCTTTACTCGTATATAAATTTTTCAAAAATAATTTTTGTTTTGACAACATCCAAAGATAGTTACATATAATTAATTTTAAAGCTTGCTTACTGTATTTTTAAAAAGTACATACCTAGTATTTATGACTTAAATATATATAAAAATTAATTTATATATCATTTTCTTTACAATATTCATTACATATGAAATAAAAATGTTATGTTAATATATCAACCCCTTTGCGCGAAATGATCGTAAGCACATTTTGTAAAAAACAAATTTTTTTATTGAAATCAAAATGATACCATAGTTTAAAATCGTAAAAATATAAAAATTTTTGATAAGTTTTGAAATACAGGCTATAAAATTCTATCGTAAGCGACAGAATTTAAATAATCTTTAAATACAATAAAAAACCCTCCTCCTCCTGAAAAATTAAATTTTTGTCGCTTACGATCATTTGGCGCAAAGGGGTCAATATGTTAAACGTTAAAAACCGATTTTGAAACTTTTTTCAATATGTATCTTTTTGGGAAAAATGTATCTTTTTGGAAACTAACATGTATCTTTCTCGAAATTTCACTGGCAAGACTGACGTGCATACATGCATTTCTGTTTGTAGGTTTGTAGATGCATTGGTTTATATATTTTGTTACTTCTTATTAATGCAAATACATGCCTATGTATGTATGTACGTTTGTTTGTACATGCTAGCATATAAAAAGAGTTAAATGTTATTTTATATGCAATAATGTCCCGCTTATGTGACTTTTCACACTATGCCTTTTTAGCCTGGCTTTTTTTTTACAATTTTCTTTTAAATCTCCTACGAAAAGTTACACACATTTACATTACAGACTTTTATCCATGCCGTTTTTTGACGATTATACACATGCTAATGCTGAGAGTACGAAAATGACAAAGAGAAATAACAAAAAACTCCTCAAATTTCAATGTGTGCCTTTTTTCTTACCCCGCTAGCTTCTGACCTCCTCTCTCTCACAAACTAAAAAGGCCTGCCTTTAAAGCCATGCGAAAAAGGCACAATGTAAATTGCGTGTATTAAATTAAAATAAACAAATGACAATTTAAAAGAAAATAGGAGAACAATAAATTTAAGGTTGTTGAACTCATTATAATGATAGGATTCGCAGTTTATGTTTTTATAGTAATCTGTAGGTAGTTTGAAAAAAATCCCAATCACTCTCTCCCACGAAGAACATTTGTTCTTAGTTTTTGTCTTCATAGCCATCATTAGTTGGCAAAAAGCATATTTTTGAAATTGGCCTCTCGATATACTTGCCGTTGCAATAGAGTGTAATAACTCGTACTAGACCATCAGGACCAGGATGCAATTCTTCTACCTTGGCAAGTGGCCATTGACCAAGTACACTTCGTTCGTGTAAAAGTAAAATGATATCACCAACCTGTATGTTTCTTTCAATCTGGTTCCATTTTGGTCGCGCTTGGAGTCGACATAAATATTCTTTGTTCCAGCGATATTAGAAATTTTGTTTTAGACGCTCTACTAGTTTCCAGCGGCTTAACCGATCAATATTAGAGTCAAGTAAGTCATCTTCGGGTATGCGATTGGAGGGCTCACCAATAAGAAAATGTGATGGTGTGAGAACATCGGTATCCATGGGATCAGTTGATAGTGGGCACAAAGGTCTAGAATTTAGACAGTTTTCAATTTGTGCCAATAGGGTGCTAAGTTCTTCGTATGTTAATATGCGATCTTTTATGATGCTACGTAAATGATGTTTGGTAGATTTTACTCCGGCGTCCGAGAGGCCACCAAAGTGGGGTGATGCTGAAGGGATGAAGTGTCATTTTGTGCCTTGGTTCGCTAAAGTTTCTACAAGATGCTCAGGAAGAGATGCTTTGCTACGATGATACAAGATTTGAAGTTCTTTGTTGGCACCCACGAAATTTGTACTACAATCAGAGTACAAATCAGTGCATAGTCCTCTGCATGCGGTGAAACGTCCAAAAGCGTCAAATGAGCATCTAAAAAGATAAGAAAAGAGAGAGGATTTTGCTTTGACAACAAAATCGGATGTTTAGTGTTGTAGGGAATGGTAGAATTCGATAGTCTACCACCAACTTGTAGGTTTCCCATTACATCCAGAAATGGGGATAATTTGATAGTATTACTCTTATTGGAAACCCTTTTTCCCAATTTCAAGAGTTTGTTTTCTTCTTGAAATTTTCCGGCTTGTATTAATTCAATTAGTAGACAAAGTGTTTCTTTTAATTCGTGTGTTTTTAGAAATCCAAATTCTCTGTTGCTTTTAGTATATATGACGTCACACGTACTAATCCAGATAATCTTGAAAATCTTTGTATTATTTCTGGACATGTTGAAGTATTTGTTGCTTTTGTGATGTGGACAGCTATGTTGTTGTTAATAATTTCTTCATGAAATATTTCAGTAGGTGAAGTTGGCCAACAGTCGGGTGTACTTTGGAGCTAAGATGGGCCTTCCCAGCACAGATCATAATTGACTAATTGTTCTGGCATTAGTCCTCTTGACGTGCAGTCTGCAGGATTATCTTTCGAAGGAATATATCGCCAATCATGAACATTCGATAAACGTCGGATTTTTTCGACTCTGTTGGTCACGTAAACTTCCAACCGTGATGAACTATTTTTTAGCCACGCAAGAACGATGGTACTATCTCTCCAGTAGAATATATTGCCAATATTAAAATCTACGCTGGCTTTGATTTTAGCGACTAATTTTTCCATAAGTGTTACTGCATTTAATTCTAGCCTTGGAATTGTGTCACCTTTGAACGGAACGACTTTTGTTTTTCCTTGAACTAAATTTATTAATATCTCACCAGATCCTGTTTCGATACGAGCGTAAACAACAGCTGTGTCCAAACTAACGTTTGAACACTAATTTCTATTGTCTTGAATTGTATTGTTTTCTATTATTAGCGAAAATTGTAAAATTTTTATATTATAACAACCAATGAATTTTACTTACCCTGAAATATTGTAAAGTTGTCCACACCGTAATATAATCTTTACTGGAAAATTTTCACTTGTCAATTGGATCGACTTCGGCTTTCCTCAAAAGCTAAAGAATTTGTTAAGTACTTATTTTTTCATTTTTTCACTTGTCATCAAACCATAAAATTTTATATTACTCAAAATGTAAATAAATTTGGAATAAAACCCAAATCTGAAAAGAAATATTTTACTCATTTCATTATTTTCTTTTCCCCAACTCTAATTGTAATTACTCTTCCTGAGTATATTATAATTATAGTCTCCCTTTAGATACCCTTTTATCTGCCCCTAAATTTATATCAAAGGGAGATTATTTAATACATTTGGTGTCCACCATACACCGAAAAAGTGCATGGTCCTTCGAGCCGGATATGAACCAGCGACCTATGGATTTACAGTACATGGTCCTCTCTCCGTGAACTAAATAAATCGAAATTGATGAATCAAAGGAGGTAAAATAAAAATAAATGGTCTAATAACACTATGGAACATTTTTGGGATTATTGTCTGGGGGGTGAGAAATTCGAAGTCAGGGTGATGGTACTAGGTCAGTATAGTAAAACCCTCAAAGGGTTTGGCGTTCGTATGTGTCAGTTTTTTTTATGACCTTTTAAATTTTTTCCTTATCTTGATGTTTTTTCGCTTAGTTGTAACATTTTGGCAAAAACGTAGTTTAACATAACTCGAGAACCACTTGTCCGATTTTGCTAAAACAAACTCAAAAAAATTTTGAATTACAATTTCTTTAATCCGTTTATATAACGTTTTTCTTTATAATCAACAGTTTTGCCGGTAAAAATAAATTTGTGGAGAAAAAAAATATTTTTTTGCCTAAAAATAAATTTTTTTTTTAAATTCATAAAAAATCCAAAACGGAAAAAGGATCAAGTGTTATTAATTTCGTGTAAAGTCACATAACCTATAAACAAAATGCGACATAGATCATAGAAATCGATTAACGCGTTCTGCTTTTATTTACAATTAAGTGAAGGTATCCCATTTTGACAAGAATATTGATATTTGCTTTTATTCAAAAAAGTGTCATTTATCGCCTTTTTTATAAATTTTCCCCAATAACTCCAGACTTCTGGCCATAAACTACTAAAAAAAATTAAGTAAAAATTTTTATAATTTTTTATTTTTATTTTATTTATTTATTTTTATTTATTTTAATAAATATTGCCTAGACTTTATCGATGGTGGTTGTTCGGGACTAGTGGCATCGCATTCATCGCTATCATCAGTTTCTGAACCACACATAATGTCAATGTGTGACTCCACTGTTGGCCCTTCTGCATCTCCTGAAAATTCTTTATCATCAAGATCATCCTTGTCTTGCCACACAAGCTTACTCCACCAGCAAATTTCCGCAATTATTGCACTCGGCGACTTTTTGCCTCTATATCTGTAAGTTTTTGTTTTATTAAAATGAGTTTGAAAAAATAAAAAATCAGTATTACCTCATTTCAAATGGCATAGCAACTTGATGATAGCGTTCACCTTGTTCATCAGATTCGGTAGCCAATTGTTTGCTGAAGTAGTCCAGACGATGATGTAAATAATGGATTTTTAAGGACATGTGGACACCAATTTCCGAGAATGCTCTTAACATCCTTGCGACAGAAACATCGTAGTTGTTTTAGTACAGTAGAAAAATATGAGACAGTTCGGCTTGTGAGTGTCAATGTTTTCTCCAAATAATATTGTGCATATCTGGAGCAAATTTTTGAAATTCATACATTTACCTAATTGTGAATAAATGAGAAACGCGTGCATCGATTTTCATGATCTATCCCTTTTTTTTGCTCATGAGTTATGTGACTTTACGCGAAAGTAATTAGTTTTGGCACTTTTTTCCATTTTTGATTTTTTATGAATTAAAAAAAAAGTATTTAAATTTTTAGGCAAAAAATACTTCTTTCCCTTCATACATTCATTTTTAACTTCGAAAGTGTTGCACATATAGGAAAACGGTATAGAAACAGATTAGAGAAATTGTAATTCTTAATTTTTTTGAGTTTGTTTTAGCAAAATTGGACAAGTGGTTCTCGAGTTATGTTAAACTACGTTTTTGCCAAAATGTTACAACTAAGCGAAAAAACATCAAGATAAGGAAAAAATTTAAAAGGTCATAAAAAAACTGACACATACGAACGCCAAACCCTTTGAGGGTTTTACTATACTGACTTAGTACCATCACCCTGACTTGGAATTTCTCACCCCCCAGATTGGCTGTTGTACTGTGGAATTTGTACAAATAAAACATTCACAAAGTAAGTATGTAAGTACCTACAAGGCAATAAAATATTATTAAAAGAAACATACATAACACATACTCACAAATAAACAAGATACAAGTTAACACAAACATTTATCAAGAATAAATTAAAATAAAATAAATCAAAATAAAATAAAAGCTAACATAAACAATTATTAAAATTAAAAGTTAAATAAATCAAAATGAAATTTGAGTAAACAAAAATACAAAATTGCTATATGCACCAAGTTGCTGCAATCGATTTTAAAGAAATTATTCGCGAGTTCATTACACCTGAAAATAATGCAGCCTAAGCAATGTCTGCAATTTTTTGCATTGTCTATGTCAAAAACATTTCTTAAGAATCGATAGCAACAACAATTATCACGCCACTTTAAGAATTAAGCTAGTTAAGCATAAAATAAAATATAAATTAAAAATATGTTAAATTAAGTTTAAGTTAAAATCTGATTTTAATAAAGAACGGTCGTGGATACCGGAAAAACAAAAAATTGTTTTTTTTTTAGTTTTTTAACTAAGAGAAATAATAACTGGCGCCCGAGCAATCGATAACGGGGTTCCTTTTTAAATAAATGTAAAAAAAGGATAATAAAATAATATCTTCCGCGCAATAAGTCCTCAAGTAGCACGGCGCGAAGTAAGATTTCCTTTTTAAAATAAATTTAAAAGGACAATAAAAAATACTACTAAGTCCTCAAGTAGCACGCCGCGTAGTAATTTTTAAACCCGACAAATTTATGTCCTTCGGAACCAGAAGCCCTTAAGAAGTGCGGTTTCTTAGGCAAAGCTTAATAAAGAAAAAAAAAAGTTTTTTTAAATCCTGTGTGAAAAAAAAAGAATATCCTGTGTGATTAAAAATTAAATAAACTCTAAATAAAAAGTGTCTTAAGAACCTGAAAAAAAATTAAATTATATGCTAAAAAACTTTGTAAAAATAGAAACAAAATCCAGTTTCAAATACGCAGGCACATATAATAAACTGTTTAATTTTGTGAAAATATACAGACAAGAAAGAAAAATACATAAACTGTTCAGCTTTGTGAAAATAAAAACAAAAAAAAGCTAGTTTTAAAATACATCTGGAACTCTGTGAAGCTCAAAAAAGTGATAGAAGACGGTCCCCTAGTAGCAGAGGCAAACGGGAAGCATAACGTGCTAACCATCTATCCACCCCATCAAGGAAAGAAGAATCCATCAGCCCATCAACAGCAAAAAAACTTCCAGAAAAAAAGGTATTTTAATTTAGATTAAGGAAAATAAATACATGCAATTTAAATTAATTTTAAGAAACAAATTAAGGAAAATCCATTTACTGTGAATAAATTTGATACAAAATAATAAATAAAAAATATTAATCATTAAACATTAAAAGTTAGAAGAAAAAAGGGTCTTAATTGAAAAAGAATTTTTAATTATGTCAAATCCTGAAAATTTAGTACGACCCGCTGTCCTTCCTCAAGGCAGTAATCGTGTCCCTAATGCACAAATTAGCTTGGACGAACTTAATACATTAATATCAAATATAGCGAGAGAAGTTTTTACACAACAAGGACCACAGATAATTCAGGCAGCACTTAACCCTAATGCAGGACCCAATATAGTTAGGGATCAAGTCATAGATGAGAGATACAGGGAGAATTTAGGAGATCTCGATAAAATTCCTGATATCGTTAAAAGCCTTCGCGAATTTTCGGGAAGCCAAGGCGAATTTAACTCATGGAAAAAAAGTATAGAACGTGTGCTACAAATTTACGATGGCATGAAAGGCACACCTAGGTATTACGGTATATTGAACACTATTAGGAACAAAATTGTTGGAGAAGCTGATATAGCTCTCGAATCATATAATACTCCCCTCGACTGGACAGCTATATCAAGATGCCTTTCACTTCATTACGCTGATAAAAGAGACCTAGCGACTCTCGAATATCAGATGACCTCACTCATTCAGGGTCGATCCTCAGTTCAAGACTTTTACCAACGAGTCTATAAACATTTATCTTTAATATTGAATAAATTAGGAAGCTTAAATGCGTCAAATGAATCGGTATGCTTACTCACGCAGACTTATAGAGATAAAGCTCTCGATACTTTTGTGCGAGGACTAAATGGTGATCTGCCGAAGCTCCTTGATATGAGAGAGCCGGTCGATCTTCCGCAAGCTCTGCACTTATGTTTAAAGCTTGAGAATCAAACATATCGAGCAAATTACGCTCATAATAGTAATCCCGGTAGAAGCGGATTTAACTCCCAAATCCAATCACCACGTAATTCACAACAATTTTCTCGCAATCCACAAATTCCTCCTCGTTCACGTCCAATGACATTCTTTCCTCAACTCGCTTATAACCCACAAGCACCCCGTGAAAATTTTCAGCAAATGTTTATGCCAGAGAGGCGCTACGATTTCCAGCCACAACTGCCTCCTAGACCCCGAGCTCCTAAACCACAAACTCCACCAGAACCTATGGAGGTAGACGAAAGTCTACGCACTAGGAGAATCGACTACATGAACAGACCAAGGCCAAATTATACTAGAGATAGACCCCCACCATCAATAAACCAACCACAAAGGAAAATTACACGTAATTTTCACCTAGATACCGAATATCAACAATATGAGGCAAATCTCGAAGAGTCAGATGGACAGGAAGAACAAACTTTAAATGAATACATAGATTCCACTCAGGAACCACCGATGCTGGACAATCAATATTTGGAATTTAATGACATCCATTTTTTAGAATGACAAGCTCTTCGTTGCCTTACATAGAATTCACAACGAAGAGCGGCGAAAACCTTAAAGTTCTGATCGATACTGGGTCAACAAAAAATTATATTCAACCACAATTCGTTAAACATCCTTTATTAAATAAAAATATCTTTCTCGCAAAATCAGTAGCAGGTGATGTAGAAATTAAAGAACACACTTTCGCTAACTTATTCAACTCAAAAGAAAAAATAAAATTTTACATACTGCCATCATTAAAATCATTCAATGGAATTTTAGGAAATGAAACGCTTCAACAGCTTAATGCTGTTATTCATATAAGTGAGAATTTCATGCAAATAAGAAATGGTTTAAAGATAAAGATAAAACAACTTCCATCTCATGCGCCTTTGAACTCAATAGAAATAAAAGATGATCATTTAACTCAGTCACAAAAGGAAAAACTAAGTATGGTAGTAGCAAAGCATGCAAAACTATTTGCCGAGCCAGACGAAAAGCTCACTTTGACAACAAAAGTGGTAGGAGAAATTCGTACAAAATCTGACTGCCCTATTTATACTAGATTTTATCCATACCCTGTTGCATTAAAATCCGAAATAGAAAAACAGGTAGATAAACTGTTACAGGATGGTATTATTAAACCTTCGTGTTCCCCATATAACTCCCCTGTATGGATCGTTAGCAAAAAACCCGACTCGGCGGGCAATAAACAATACAGAATGGTAATTGATTATCGAAAACTTAATTCAGCAACCATTTCGGGCCGATATCCAATACCAGAAATAAATGTGGTCACATCGCAGCTACTCGAAAACAATTTTTTCTCAGTAATCGACCTTAAGAGCAGATTCCATCAGATTCCCTTGAAACCAGCTGATTACGAAAAAACTGCGTTTTCTATTTGTAACGGGAAATACGAGTTCACAAGGTTACCTTTCGGACTTAAGAACGCTCCGTCGATATTTCAAAGAGCCCTTGATGACATCCTTCGTGAGCATATTGGAAGGAGATGTTACGTCTATATTGACGACATCATTATATTTAGCAAAACAGAAGACCAACACATAAATGATATAAAAAAAAATTTTAAAACTTTAGAAGAAGCCAACCTAAAGGTGCAATTAGATAAATGCAAGTTCCTTCATAAAGAAGTTGAATTTTTAGGGTATATCATTTCCGCAGAAGGAATTAAGACAAATCCAACCAAAGTGGAAGCAATAGCTAACTTCCCGGAACCAAAAACACTAAAAGAACTCAGATCGTTTCTAGGCTTATCCGGCTACTATCGAAGATTTGTGAGGGACTATGCAAAATTAGCCAAACCCCTGACATCACTCCTAAGAGGGGAAGAAGGTAGGATTTCAAAGAAAAAATCTTCTCTTGTGTCAATAAACCTTAATTCGGAAGCTAAGGAAGCATTTAATAAAATAAAAAACTCTTTGGTATCCGAAGACATAATATTAGCATATCCAGATTTTGCTAAAGATATGGAACTCACAACTGATGCGTCAAAATTTGCGTTAGGTGCAGTCCTATCTCAGAACAATAAACCAATTTCCTTCATTTCGCGAACGTTAAATAAAGCAGAGGAACACTACGCTGCTAATGAGAGAGAGTTCCTTGCTATAATATGGGCACTTAATTCATTCCGAAATTACTTGTACGGACCGGCAAAGGTGAAAATATACACCGATCACCAGCCCCTCATATACTCTTTAAGCAACAAGAATAACAACAGCAAAATGAAACGGTGGAAGGCCATCCTCGAAGAGTATAATATTGAGTTTTTATACAAACCAGGTAAAGCAAACCTCGTTGCCGACGCCCTTTCAAGAATACCACGAGAAACTGATATCCACACACTATCTATAGCAACAAATAGCGCTGAAAGTTCTTCTCACAATTTAATATGTCATGTTGATGCACCAATTAATGCATTCAAAAACCAAATTTTTCTTAAAAACGCCTCTATGTCTGATTACAAATTTGAGATTGTGTTCCCTAGCTACCACAGACACACAATATCTCAACCTGAATTTAACACAGAAAATTTAGTTAAAATTTTAAAGAAATTCCTTTACCCATCGATTATTAATTGTATAAAAGCACCTGAATCAACTATAGGATTAATACAAGAAATATTTTTGGATCATTTTCGAAACTATAAAATAAGATTCTCCAATAGGGAAGTTAAAGATATCAAAAACGAACAAGAGCAGGAAGAAATTATCCTTAAAGTGCACAAGCGCGCTCACAGAAGTGCAAGGGAAAATAAATTACAAATCCTCGAAGACAGCTACTTTCCTGCAATGTCAAGAAAAATTAAAAACCTTATAAAAAAATGCGTTGTGTGCAAAGAAAACAAATACGATCGCCATCCAACAAAACCCCAAATTCAAGCCACACCTATTCCACAGTTTCCAGGACAGATAGTCCATTTGGACATATTTTTAGTTGGGAAAGAGTTAGTACTCACGGCGATTGACAAATTTTCCAAATATACCATGGCAAAACCAATAAAATCTAAGGCTGCCGAAGATATAAGGCAACCATTAAGAGAAATTCTTTATGCATTTATCCCAGAAACACTCGTAATGGACAACGAGAAGTCCTTTAATTCAGAGTCTATAAAATTTATGATTGAGAACGAATTCGGAATAAGAATTTTTAGAACTGCTCCCTACACAAGTTGCTCTAATGGCCAAATTGAACGTTTTCATTCAATCCTGCAAGAAATAATGCGTTGTTTACAAACCGAAAAAATACATCGATCTTTCCAAGAACTTTTAGATAGATCTGTTAACGAATACAACCAATCCATTCACACGGTTACAGGGAAGAAACCTATAGAAGCATTTTTCGGACGACGAGTAAGTACCGATCCCGAATTATTAGCAAGAGATAGGGAAGAGACAATTCAGAAACTAGAAGAGAAACAGAAAAAAGACCTTGATTATCATAACGCAAACAGGGCTCCTCCAAAAGAATACAAAGAAGGAGACGAAATTTTTGTGAAAATTAATAAAAGACTAGGTAAAAACTATCAGCTAAATACAAAAAAGAAATAGTCGCTCAAAATTTAAATACTACTATTAAAACCAGGTCAGGAAGAGTAGTTCATAAAAACAATATAAAACAATCTTAAAATTTCTATGATGAACATTGCAATATAAATAAATTTTATTCTAGGACAATATGAAACTTCTAACTACAATTTTTACTTGGATACTGATGACGAATGCACAACAACTGGATGTGCAAGATTTGACCAATAATAATGGTTATATTCCTATCAAAATAGGAGAACAGAAGACAATCGGTTACTATGATAAAGTCTTACATTTCATAAACCTGACTGCATACGAAGAGACAATGTTGTTAATCTCCGAAAACATAGGAACATTAAATGCCACCACCTTTGAGGACAAACAACTTATTGACACAATAAATAAGAACTTCCTTTTACTCAGCACACGAATTATAACCTTCACATAACTTCTAAATCTAAAAGAGGACTTTTTAATATTGTAGGAAAAGGTTTGAAAATTATCGCAGGATCCATGGACAGTGACGACGAACAAGAAATACGAGAAACCATATCTCAAATACAGGACAGTGAACAAAACACCAACAGAACAATTAATAACCTTACTCTTGTAAGCAACCTAATGACCGAACAGATTAATAATATCACTAAACATATAAACACACAACAAGTTCTAATTAGTAATTACATTAACAAATTTAGATACGAAACTCAAAATAGAATTAAAACACTTGAAGATGAAGTTCAATTCATTCAACACATATACAGAATTAACAATGACATATTACTTTTAAACAATCACGTCGAGGACATAGGAAAAATAATATTTTCATGTAAGTTAGGCGTTACACCAGCCGATATTTTGACACAGAAGAACTAGATTTAATTACGGACTTTGATAGCTATAGTAACATAAAAATTGTAGTACTTTTCCAAAATAATAATATCATATTGACATTACTCATACCCCAATTTTCTTCTAATATTTTGTCTAGAATAAAATTTGAACCTATTCCAAATATACAAAATAAATCTATTGTATTAAATCAGACGGAAATTTTTACCGATAATAATAATAACATTTATGATGTAAACATTAAAGACAATTTAGAAAAAAATTTAATTGTAGTAGATAATAAGTGCATATCAAATATTTTAGATTTTAGAGAGGCCC